>APFE030179027.1:115910-150465 GCA_000404065.3 Pinus taeda
TGGTTTTGGGATCCAGGGGAAAATCTCTATGTATATGTGTTTTATGTGTTATGCTCTCGCATTGTTTATTTTCTATCTTTTAGAATTCACATGCAGGTAATTTCTGTATGGGGTTAATAACTACAAGATATCTAGCCTCTCGGATCCTTGTGTTGATGTTTTTTTGCTCCTTAAAATGTTCACTCCTTTTTCCCAGGACTGCGGCCCTAATCACATAGATAAACCGAGGTCTTTGACTCCTGTACAAGCCCAGAAAATTACTCTTTTCTAGCTCACATTTTCTTCTAGGTTACATGGCCTTGAAGGCGAGACTTGAAGCCCTTCTTCACACAAACTTGATCTTCTAGCTGCCTAGTTTCATAAGCCTAAGCTTTGATATCATGTTGAGAAACTCGGGGCATCTTGAACTAGGCCTTATTTCAAATGATTTCTCTATTATTTGACAAGTTCTTGTGACATTACATTACTTCATTATCATTATGATTGTGTTCTTTTCATCATCAAGATAAATGCCAAACAAGATCACAAAAACAATAAAGAGAACACCAAAGATAGGCTCCAAGCCAGGGGAAAACCCCTTAATAGGGGAAAACCTAGAGAACTCTTTCTTATATAATCAATTCAAAGAAGTCTTACAAGACCATAGACCCAAGACCAACACACCAAGACCAGGTCAACTACCATAGAAGAGATCTATCCTCCAACCAATATCTGCAAAATCTTCTTCATTTTTATAGACCCGTGGAAACCCTAATATCTATAGAAAACTCGCATAAGAGCACTGATCAATGTGTATTCCAGAAGTATCTTCATCAAAACATCCTCTCTTTCCTTCGCTGATCCATTCTTTCTTTTCTCTAGCCTTCACATTACCTTCTAGCCATAGAACAAATCATGATATGAGACACCAAGTGTGTGTACCAAATGGAGGTCAAGTTCCTCCCTTTATATAGGCTTCTTTGAGTGTTGGATAGGCCTCCACTAGGTCGACATGAAAGGCTAACTGACCTGATATTGGTGGTTTATTTACATAAATAATATTTCTTTTTCTTGTTACATGAGCCATAATGGATCTTTTACATCATGACTTTGACTTTGATTCAAGACAAAAACCTAGAGCACTCAATGGGTGGTGGACCTAGGACTAATGACCATGGGAAAGAAACCCACTTTTCAAATAAATAATTTTCCTTTACAAAAATATTTCCTTTTCTTCTTTTGACAAGTCAATAATGATTACATCATGTCATGAACTAAATACAGTTATGAAGACCAACACTAGTTACAACTTTCAACAGTAGTAGGGTGGTTCACCTCCACTTGGGCTTTGATTTCCTTCTAAAGACCACTAATAAAACATTTCTCAAAAAATTTGTCAATTAAATTTTCTGTTATAATTGTCAAATGTTTAAAATTAACAATATCTTCTTCCATGATGCTTGTTTGACGTAATTTTGTAAGATGGCCCAAAAAATTAGTATGCTAGATAAAGCAAGAAAACATGGTTTTCACATACTACTATGCAATGAACTCTTGGGAATCTTTGCTATGCCATTTCCAATGGAAACATTTCCTCTATAGATATAGGATATTGATTCGAAGTTCAATAGGTCATCCACTATGGCATAAAAGGAAAAAGTATTGGTTGATTTGGTTAACCCAATCAAACTTATTCAAATCAACTTTAAGAAAATGAGGTAAAATATTGTGGGAAAAATAAAAAATTAGTAGTCATTATTCTTCCTCATTAATGGGCCCACCCTTATGAGAACCTTCAACTAGGACATTGGCATCCTCATCATGCTTACCCTCCAACGTCTCATTCTTATTGAAACAACAGTCCACTTGTGCAATGAGGGAACACATGTTAGCTTGAAGTGTGTTGACCCATGTGGTGAGAATGTTGATTGATTGGTAGAGAGATTAATCCATTTGCTTTATGTCCTCTGTGGTTGGGATATTGTGGCTTTCCTAGGACCATGGGGTCCACTATAAAGGTTATCCAAGAGCTAGCCCAACATAATCGGTGTCTCGAGAGGAATATGTAGAGATGAGTCACAAGCAATTGTATTGTAAGGTTGGTTTCAGGTGCACCTAGGGGGCTTTCAATATATCCAAAGGTACATGAAAAATAAATTTGTATGTAGGTGTTGTCTAACGTGAAACTACTCAAAGAGGCACTAACAAATGTTACTAGAGTGTATAACTAGGTGAGCCCATTTGTATTTTTTGTGTGTATTTTTCATAAACTGTAGGTTTATGTTACTTTTATTTTAGGGTTGTATTATTCTTTGCTTTAGATAATTGCACTTCATTATTTACACTTTGAATTCACCCCACAACATCATAACATTATTCAACAATATATGCAATTATATAGAAAGAAAAATATCATCATCGATGCAATGAAACATAAAGGAACAATAGAAGAAAAACATTCACACATAGAGACACCAGGATTGGTCAAAGACCAGGGAAAAACTCCACAAGGGGGAAAACCCTTTAAAATTCTTCTTCTTATTAGATTTTCATTGAATGATTCATCAAAGAGAGAGTAAAATGATCCATATCTTCAACTACAAAACTTATCCAACCAAATCAACTAAACAACATCCAAGAAATGAACCCCACAATACTAATAATCAAAACCCTGATTCAGAAGCTTGTGGTCAAATGTTAATATTTGCGGTCAACTGTTGAACTCTACAATCAACTAATAAAATGAAACCCTAGTTTCTAACCACACGAAGAGAGTGTACGTGCATGCGACTGAAACCCTCCAACCGCACTCATAAACTTGCGTGCTTGCGGTTGCAACTGAAAATTCCCTGTGACAACCTTGCGGTTGCAAATCAAAACCTTAGATCACACGTGCAAGCTTCGAACCCTGCAATTTCGGACTTGTAAGAACTAATCTTCATGAACCGCTTCAGACCTATGTGAGCCAAACCAAAGAAAGAAGAACGATTGATGATATCCAGATGGGGATCACTTGACTTATATTGATATCCATCTAAGGGTGTCCAATTTCATTTTGGGCCGGCCTGCGTTTTTTTGTGCACGAGGGTTTCCATATTAAAATATATTTTTCCTTAACTAAATTAAATTCTTCCAAGGGCTAGTAGGGGTCTTTCGTGACGAGGAAGAATATCCAAAGGAGGGAATTTGTCCTTGAGTTGGCCAATTTAACGTTTTACCCTATGAACAACAAATCTCCATGTTATTTAAAGATGTTGAAACCCATTTCTAGCCTAAAACAATTATAAAATTTGAGTGCATCCTAGTACAAGAAAGTTATCAAATAAAAATAGATATGAATAAATAGAAATTTAACTATGGAAGCGAATAATTGGAATTAGAACTAGGAAATATTAGCAGTAAGAAAATATTTATTGGTCTTTGGAATTGAGATAAATGTTCACCTATTTCTTCAAAGTCACAATCTTTAATTGATTAGAGCTCCAAATACAATAACATTCACTTGGCAACTAATTACATAGCTTCTACTATTATATATGGTTTCAAATAATTCAAACCCTAACTACCTAATGAACCGCCATTAATGAGGCCTCAACCACTAATTAGTGAATCTTTAAATGTGACCTCTTACATTATAGATTTCACACAACTGCCTCATGGCCCCAATGCATTAACAACCTATTATCCTAACTGGGGAAGGCATGATGTATTTGTGCCTTGCAACCTTGGGTTATGGTTTGGATAAACTTCCATAACCCTATCTTGCAATGAGGATGCATCTTGCAACCTTGTTTTAGGGTCTAGATTACTTGCCATCTTTAGGCCTTAACCTAAGTTATGGTCTTTATCAACTCCCACAAATCTATTTGGTAATACCGCAACCTTATCTTACATGGTTTTGGCTACATAGCAACTTGATGTTATGGTCTTGTAATTGCACTACAACCTTGTGCTTACCAAGTTACATCACAACTTTTGAATTGTAGATTTTGAATTGAATTGCAACCTTTTATCTTTTCATTTGCAAAATATGCTACAAATTGATATGGAAATTCACGGATGCATTTAACATTTGCCTTGCATTTTTTGTGTTGTGTACCAACAATCCATGAGTGCATTGTGACATTTGTCTTTCATTTTCAAGCTACATAACAGACATTCATGAATGCACTTCAACATTTCCTTTGCATTTTTTAAGCAACAAAACAATGTAAGCCTTGTGGTTTTAAGCGACAAAACAACATTTGCCAATTTTTGCCTCGTGTCTCTAGGATTTGCATAAAAAATTACAGTTGGCCTTTAATAGCTTCTATGAGCTTGCAATAAAATCTAACAATCCTAGATGGATTAGGCCTACCCCTCTTGAAGTCAAGAATGCCCATCAACTATGTTTTGGTATTTCTCTAATGCTTGATTTTGAATGTATCATTTACTTTATTTGGTTATTATCTTTTATAAAACATATACTTTTAAATTGTCTATATGTTGTTGAAAATTGTATATGTTTTATGATACTTTTGATAAGTTAGACACTCACCTAAATTGCTACAAGCTAAGATATTTCATTTTCATGTATGATCCTTAGTACATGTTTATCTCCTTTGTTCCTGTAAGAATATAAATGATGAGAAAAACCATAAATACTATCCCAAGGATATCAAGAACCAATTCTTTAGATGACGTGATGTTTTAACCACCCATGATTTGTATGTTAAATGCCTTTTTAGTTGTATTATCCTACCAATCTCATCTTTACATCACTACTTTCAATTTTTGGAAATGTTATAATAACTATTTTTTCATCTCCAATTGACTTCATCCATGTAGATTTCTTGTGAAGGAAATGGGTGGTCCATTTGCCAACCATAATACTAAAAATAATGCAAGCAAACCTATATTGTCATATTTTGAAACTCCATAAATTATCCAAAATATTTTTTTATGCATGAAGGATCATGACCATATTCGAACAATCTTTCTCATAGTTGGATAAGTAACATGCTATTTCTGATAATCTCCAATATTTGTATATGATATGTTGTCCAAGATCCATTAGATGTAACAAATACATCTTTCGCTATCACTTATCAAGCAAGGTAACATAATTCACATAGGTTTTGCTCTTGACACTTATCACACCATTGATTTCAATTTCAATATTTGGTTCAAATTGTATTTGTAATTCCTTGACTAACTATAAATAAATAAAATTAAAAAGAACTTTATAATATATCATAAAAATTATAAGAATATATTAAATATTAAAAATCAAGTTAATTCAAATCATTGGGTTGGTTGGCTCACATACTTGACAACTCACACAACCATAATCATATTTATTATCGCTGTCTCTCTTCTTTGTAAATCAGTGCTGGTGATGAGTCTTGGTCTAGACTCGAAAAGTCGACAAATTAAAGATGAAAAGTGTGGAATATCCGAATTTAGATTCTAAAAAACCACACCATAGAAATATACAAACCATTAATTGTAAATCTCCAACTTCTTTATTAGCATCTATCCCATAATCATAAGCTAAATGCCTAGTTTCTATTTCATAAACCTTTTATCATGGAACTAAGAGTTCAACCAATTTTGGTGAAACTTCATCATATCCCTTCTAGGAAAATTTGATCTGCACATTAGATTAATTCATCTTTTTCTAAAAAAGGTTTATAAGTACTCTAGTTATTTAAAAATTACATAACCTCAAAAAAAAAAAATTTTTAAATGCCAACACATTTTACCAATATGTATGCTAGATTTCCCTAAGGGCTTACAATATATTGATCAAACACTTTAGTTGTGTACTAGATGTCCTTAATGTGAAGTAAATCTAATATATTCCCACAACTTGGTAGGCATGATGTTTACATGAGAAACATAATAAAAAAAATATGGGATCATTGGCTATCATGCTGATCATAAATATTGTATCAATTTTTTGGTATTGAAAACCTACTTTATGTTCTAATGTTTCTTTGGGTCCAAGCAACTTGGACTTGAGCTTCATTTTTTTATTAAAGTTTCAAGGATCTTATACAATTTTTCTAAGGGTTTACAAGGATTATTAGATTCAATGGGTTCTATATACTTCAAGAATATTTTGATTGGGATTGTTATTTAAATGCTTAATATATTATTGCAAAATTGTGTTAGAGAAAAAAACAAGAAGAGACATATCATAGTACTAATCTTCACTATTAGATATAAAAGAGTTGCTCTAAAATTAAGCAATAAAATACTTCATTAAACACTCATCCTTACTAAAAATAACAAAGGAATCATAAAAACCCATTCATCCATGATAGTACAACAAGAAATGGAAAAATAAGATTTCTTTATGCATCAAAGAAGAGCAAAGTACACTTCAAGTGAAAAATTCCTTAAAAAAAAGTGTAAGAACAAAACGAGACCTTTCATGGGTCAAAGAATAGCATATTACACTTCAAGACCCAAAAAATTTCCTAATAAAGAAAGTGCAAGACTCAAAATGACTCTCAATGTACCCAAAACAATAGGGTTTCCCAAAATTTCTCTACTCTAAAGTGTGTTTGAAAAAGCAATGAAATTTGTTGCTTGAGATTACATTACATTTTGAATTGCTTAATGACAAACAATTGTTGTATTATTCTAAATTGTATCCATCACATATCTAATGCACCACAATGGATATTCCAACATTATCTAAAAGAGTGAATGAAAGAAATAAGGAAATATTAAAAAATGCTAAGAATTGTTGAACAAAGTATGTTTCCACTAAGAAGGTGACAAAACCTCAAAATTCCTATGAAAAATGCGGTTACCACTAAAAATCAATGTCTTTAGAATGTTGTTACTTTATTTCTAGAAATTGGTCAACATAATGCTTCAACGGAGAGTGAGCAAGTGGCAACATGTGCCTACCAAGTATATTTTCTCATAGTGTTGTGATCCATCACCATGCTTTTGTGAGGGAACTGTCGCTGAAGGGTTAAAGATCTAACATCTATGTGCCAATTTTCTTGCTTTATTTTGTCTTATAAATATGTTGTAGGGAAAAAATACTTACAGGAATTCCATCAATAAATTTCCTTATGTTATCACACTAGCTATCGATATTGTACTTCAAATTCCCTATCTTGAAATGTTGAAGGACACATCTATTGTAGTAACATAAAAATTGTTGACAACTTCTTTTATTGAATAATGAGTCATACTTGTCCCATTTTCGACTATCTTGTGGCTTTCGCACTTATCTTATGTTGTAGTGCAAAAAGACTTACATGAACTCCATCAATCAATTTCCTTGTGTCATCACACTAGCTCTCTAATTTGTGATTCAAATTCCTTTGTGCAATGATGCTCTAAGCCTCATCTATTGTAGTAGTATAAAAATTGTTGATAACTTCCTTGATATCTATATGAATACCCTCTATATTGATTGACAAGACCTTGCTTTCCAACTCCCACTTATGTCATCTTCATTTGTGTTGTGCCTTCCCCAAGTTATCTTATGTTGTAGTGAAAAATGACTTACAAGAGCTTCATCAGTAAACTGACTTTTCAAATTCCTAGTGTAAACATTGTTGACAAATTCCCTGATCACCAAGTGAATGCCATCCATATCTATTGACATGACTCAAATCTCTAACTCCCACTTATTTGTCCTTGTAATAACCTTGTTGGTGAAAAGTCTCCTTAAAAGTCTTTTAAATCCCAAAATGTGTAGACCCAACTCTCTTTCTCACATTGGTATATAATTGTTTATAATTCTCTCATTTTAGTCTCCTTAAAATTTCATGCTATATGTTCCAATGCTATGTGGTTTCTAAGATTTTTTTAAAGAAAAATTGTATTGGTTTTGCGAAGCACTAATTAAACTACTTGCCTCAAAAATACTTCATGTTTTATGATCATATTCTTAATCACAAACATTTTACAACAATGCTTGATTCCAATATAGAAATCTAATATATTTTTCTTCATATTTATCTCCCCATAGACATTTTGACAAGATAAGGAAGTGAAATTTGTACTCACCTATTTGATTTTATCCATTAATAAGACCAAAATAAATCTTCCAAATTGAAATTTCCATTTGTTCCCTTTACTATAAGTTTGGGTTCTCCTATCACTTGAAGATTTTTTAAACCTTTGTCTATTTTTCAGAATTAACGACATAACATAAGGTTCTTCTCTACTATTTGATCCCTTTCCCACAACTACTTTGAAATATATTTCCCATTGCTCCACAACTGCTAGGATCACCTTGGCATGTGGAATCAAAGTATTTTTTAAGGATTCTTTGTTTCTCTTCCTTCAATGGGTGTCATATCCCTCCATATGCTTATCTTCTATGGTGACAATATTGAATAGGAATAGCACCTTTGTTTTGAAATTCCTTTTCATTTCTTGCTAGCTAAATTACACACATTATTGTTTAAGGCAATAAATTATGGCTTCTTATAGACCTATCCTAATTATTTCATTTCCCTCAACAAATGTTGAGGGGAAATAACTTGAATGGTTGGGAGGTACATCTTGCACTCTCCCTATCCAAGCTCAAATCTCCAATTGATACATTTGGTCCCTGGTGATAAGGATAGAAGGATAGATGCATCCCAAGAGTGGGACCCCCCTTGTGAGTGTTCCTTTCAGCATCACACCCATTGCGAAGTCATAAACTATTGGTACATTCAACTCATGAGCTATTGGATATACTCTTGAGTTATAGGGAAAACCAATTGGTTCGATCCTCAACCTAGCCCATATTACTCTAACAAGTTGTCAATTTATCATGGTTCAAAATAAATGTATTTCCTTCACACTTACCCTTACCATCAACTAATTTTAAAGTCTCCTCCCATATTTATTTTGTGAGTGGGAAATGAACAAGTAAATTATTAATAGATTTATCTTCTTTTTGACATAATATACACCATTTTGTGTAAAAATTTTAAACAAATTCAAAGTTCAAAATTCCACATATAATCCTAGAGGTTTCCAATATCTTAACCTTGTGAATTTCAACATCAATGAAATCTAGTATACAAAAACCATGTAGTCTAACTCTTCTACATTTTCGCACCTTTTTGGGAATTTTTTTCTAACTAATTTTGCATAAAATGTGGTAGGGGTTTGGATGTTTGACCTGAGTAGCGTGCACAATCTAAGTGCCTTAGAGGTTTTTTAGGGTATTGAATCCATTTATGAATTCAAAAATGTGATTTAACCAACCGTAAATTAAAACCTTGTGAAGAATTAGATCACTAGATTCCGACTAAAATGAAAAAACATAGAATAGTTATACGACGCCTAAAAAAATGGAAAAGATACAACATTTCACTATCTAACATCCAAATCTTCTAGGAAATACAATTGGGAAAGATACCAAAGTGTCTTGATAAGTTTTATCCATTTAGAGAAAATTATTATGCATATACTAGATTTAAAAATTCACTTTTATAGAATATATAATAGTAGAAAAACAACCCTTAAATTCTTCAAAGATGATGCTAAATCACTTAATAAAATTGTTCTTTACTAACATCAAATATAAAAGACATATATAGTTGTAAATTAGAACACATGAAGAACATAGATGGTTGAAAATCAAATATGGAAATTACACAAGTGTTGGATAGTTGAAAATTCATTAATAGTGTATGATGAATTTTTTGTACATACCATATCCTTATCACAAGGCTAGTATGATCCACTAGGTCTTCAAAACTCTAGCTATGGAAACCAAAAAAATCCCCAACTGAACCAAGGAGTTTTAACATGCAAGAATAATTGAAAGACGCCCTCCTCGGGCAAATGCCATCTTCTCTTATTTTTCATCAAATATGCACTAGGATTTTATCAAAAAACCATAATATGAAATATATAGGGGATAAACCCCAACCCTACACTTCAAGATTCTCCATAAATAAAAGGAAACCCTAACAACTACGAGGGAGATACCAAGTACAAATGAAGATCAAGAGAGAGAAGGATGAATAGTTCACACTCCTCAATATCACGTATGTACACAAGAGTGAAATATAATGTTGAGTGAATGGATACAATGCTATGGATGAGAAAGAATTTATTCTTCCTCTCTATGTATGAGAGGTAAGGGTGGTAAGGGGGTGAGGGGGAATTAAAGTTTGGGCCCAAGCTCTTATAAGCAACCTATAATAAGATCATGCATGCCTACAAAAGTGAATTGCTCCACTCCACGGGTAAACATGCCATTCTCCAACATGATGTCATATACAATATGATATTCAAGATGGTAGTTAGTTAAGGTGTGTCCACACCTCTCCTTCTCAAATCTACATGGAATCCATTTCTCCCCTTAAGCTATGTAATCCATTGGGTTATTTTCCCCTGCAAGAACACTGTTCCCTTAAGCCAACTCCAAGTCTCCATATAGAAATAGAAGCTACCCCATGCCATCTCAAGGTTGATTCCATCCTCAAAGATGCATAAAACTCCTCCTAAGTAGGGAATTTTCTAGGTGAGTGAATCTCTCCATATGGTCACACTAAAGGGCATCCACCAAGTACGCAAGAGAACTCATTTCCCTAAGGAATAATGTTGAAAAAGAGCCTACCTTAGATTAGGCAATCATTGAGAAAATTGTATCCATTGTAAAAATTCACATCAAACCATACTCGATGCACTCTATCTAAAACTATTTGGGGGTTAAACATAGACCATGTATCTAGTATCTCATTGTTAAATTGGAAACTAGGGGCAAACTCCATGTGGGTCAGCTTATTTATGGCAGCTAATATTTTTATTGGATCCCTCTCATCGAGAGGTGTAGGATTTATCTAAAGATCATTCGATTCTGATAAGTATTTATGGAGATATGAATTTATTTTGATTATGGAATTATTATCAAGCTGATCAACGACTTGAGTAGGCTCAGAAGCCCAATATACATGCCTATTCATCATCTATGTTTTAGTATAAATAGAAGAGGACTTGAAGTCATTTGAACACACTCTTTAGGTCATCTCCTCTCCACGTCTTAGGTTTTTGGTGAAGGAGAGACACCAAGAGTGATACGCTGGCCTACAAATTAAGCCCTAAACACAGTACAGGTGAAGGCCTTACACACAACCCTAAAACTACAGTCACGTGACCCTAAACACAGTGAAGATCAAAACACAGTTGAAAGGAAAGGATCCTAGCCGCAGTTAAGGGAGATTGTCATACCCTAGCCGCAGTACAAAGGTCTATTATGCAGCTGAAGGAGAAGCCCTAACTGCTGTCCAAAGGTACTCTAGCCGCAGTCAAATAGGGGCTGCTATACACAGTCAAAGTTGGCCTCATTTTCGTGTTATTACTTGCTGTCAAGAGGAATGTTAATTCACTGTTCTAAGTGGTCCAAATCCGTAGTTAAGGGTGGACCCAATGTACCCTAGTCACAGCAAAGTGTCAGCATGAAAGTGGCATGGTGTGACGGTATAAGGATAGTTTCTTCGTGCAAAAGGACCAAGTTAAAGGAGTAAGTGGACAAACCTGTTGAGGTGTCCAAGACAGCTTCATACACCGTCCTAATTCGCAGTTTAAGAAGTCCCATATGTTGCAATCATCTAATCCATATAAACTTGGATTGCTGTAGGTGACATCATGATAATTTAGGTCTACTGGTAGGTGGAACAATAGCCCAACTGCTTTGCTAGGCTGCAAGCCATAGAAAGCAGCTGAGGCTGATGTACTGTTGCACGATGTAGCTATGCTGAACAATACTACAAGTGACAAATGAAACTAATGATGTGTGTAGCATAGCAGGCATTCCAGATCAATAATGTGTTCAACATTAAATACAAATCCATGACGTTGAGCTCCGTGATGTTTGAGTGCACCACTAAGAAGATAAAGCACAACATGAGATGTATATGGGTAGCATGATATATGAGCAAGCATGATGCATGATGTATATGGGCAGCATGATATATGAGCAAGCATGATGCATGATGTATATGGGCAGCATGATGCATGATGTATATGGGCAACATGATGTATATGGGTAGCATGATATATGAGCAAGCATGATGCATTATGTATATGGGCAGCATGATATATGAGCAAGCATGATGCATGATGTATATGGGCAGCATGATGCATGATGTATATGGGCAGCATGATGTATATGGGCAGCATGATGCATGATGTATATGGGCAGCATGATATATGAGAAAGCATGATGCATGATGTATATGGGTAGCATGATATATGAGCAACATGATGTATGAGTTCATGAGCATCATGATGAATGAGATCATGAGCATCATGATGAATGTAATCATGAGCATGGGCAGCTTGATGATGGATGAGACCATGGAAAGATGCAGCATGATGAGCAACATGAAGATGAGAGTAGCTCAGTCATCTAGATCCAGCACTATGATGGGTCAGCATGGTGCTACATGGTAAGGTGCGGGAAATGGACAAGATGCAGCACTATGATAGGTGAAGGAGTCACCTTACAGAATCAGTTGAAGCAATATATCTTCAACTGATCTCTACAGATATCAAAAGTCAAAGTGTTGACTTCTATTGTAAATGTACTATCTCTCTCACTTTCTCTGTTGAACTTTGAAGAACATAAAAGAAGATTGATCAAGGGTTTCCCCAAATCGTGGGGTTTGTCCCTGGCTTGCGCCACATCTTATGTCCTCTTGTCTTGGTTTGTCTTCTGCGATTTATATTTATATTCTATCTACAGTTTACTTTAATGCTGATGTGATTGGTAACTGTGAAAATTTAAATAAATTGCTCTAGCATAGAACATACCTAAAATTAACCTGGGACCAGAGCTGAGGTGAAAAAAATGCCCAAGAAAGAGTGAAAGAGAAATCACCAAAGACAATTGAGACAAAACAAAAAAATCAATGGGTTCCTCATAACTCACCGAGGGTGAAGTCGAAGCAAAGAATATTATCAGAATTGCCCAGTAGAAGGTTCTGATGGCCTACCTAAAGATCACTTCATTGGGAAGTTCAGATCTAAGGGTGGAAGGAAAGATAGATACCTTGGTTACAATAAGTTCGGCCATTATGCGAAGGAGTGTCTGAATGGCAGAGACACTTCTCTTGATGAAAATAAACAAACCATTCCAGGGTTAAGGGAATGAAAAGTAATACAGTTCATCAAGGAGAAATGGTCGACTCTTCAAAGAAGGCAAGGAACCCCAGGCACTTCATTGGATAGATAATCATGGGATTATACTTGGAGCCGATACCACATATCCCGAAAAAGGTGCAGGGAATGTTACCCCTCAATTGAATGAGGGTAACTCGATTAATTTACAAAATATCTTTTATGTACCTGATCACAAGAAGAACCTGGTGTCCATGTTAGCAATGGAAGTCAAAGGTTACAGGGTGGTACTCATCAATGGAAAGGTATGTGCTTGAAAATAGATTTTTCAAAGATGTTTTTGAGTTCAAGGTTGTATCAAGTTGCAGGAAGTCCACTGAGAACCATGTCCATTGACACAATATCGAAGGTCTGTGAGTTAGATGGTGACAGGGATTCCTGAATTCAAAAAAAGCATGAAGGTACATGTCTGAGATGTACCGAAGGAAAATCTTATGAGGGGGACCATTCCCCTCATGCAGCAGGTCCACAGGTTTGGAACAACCCGAGGAGTTTGAGATTCATGATCAAGAATCTCATGTATGCAGGTGGTAGAAAGCCCTCTATGGCTTGAAGTAAATCACCTCGGGCATAGTATGAGAGGATCAATAGTTGTCTGATGAAGCTGAGAGTCACTAGAAGTGAAATCGATCCAAACCAACCGAAGGTTGTGGATGACAGACCTCTCATACTGGCACCTATGTCTGACAGGTGTAGACCCTCTCATTTGTAGAAGACAGAGGGAGTTAGATTCCAAATGTGGAAAGATAAACTGCAAGCCTGTGACTACCTCAAGGATCTTAACTTTCAAAAGTTATATGGTAGTGATGTCGGACCAGATTTGGGAAATGCCTCTAAGTTTCATAAACTCATTCGCGTTGATGTTCTTGGTGAACCCCTGTCTGGACATATGTTTTGCAGTCAGTATGGTGAACACATAATTGGTTGAGCTTCACTAGATTGATGCCTAGAATCTTTTGAGATATCTTCAGGGCACAATCTCTCATGGATTGAGATACATTACCTGGAATATTTCAAATGCTGAGTGGGCAGACAATGTGGAGGATCACTAGAGCACTTCTCAGTGCTGGTTCTCCTTGGGATCTGCTTCAATATCCTGGATAAGCAGGAAGCAGAAGTCGGTGGCTTTGCACCGCCGAGGCAGACTATATTGCTGCTAGCATGACTACCTGAGAGGTAGTCTAGTTACGAAAGGTCTTCAGTGAGCTGTTTGGATACCACTATGTAGCAAGATGATTAGTTCTCCTATGAGGTCTGTATGATGTGTTCTCCATGACGATTATGTAGCAGGATGATTAGCTCTCCTGTGAGGTCTGGATTATGTGTTCTCCATGACGATTATGTAGTAGGATGATTAGCTCTCTTGTGAGGCCTGGATGATGTGTTCTCCATGGCGATTGTGTAGCAGGATGATTAGTTCTTCTGTGAGGACAAGATTGATTAAGTTATCCTGTCGAGGCATCCTACCCATGCAGTCTAGGACTCATGGAAAGTACCTCTCATCTGATCAATGAGCAGGGAAGTGAGGATAGGGACCATAGTAGTACCGATGGACGCATCACTGTATCTATCGTACTCCCTATGTTAGGATGACCTTCATTGATCTGGGATCAATGATACTGGTCTAGGACTAGTGGTAGGAGTTGTACCTATTATGATGTTGACTTCAGGTCGGTTGAGACTGGTCTGGGACTAGTGGTACATACTCTGAGATTGACTTCGGGTCAGTGTAGAACTGGTTTAGGACCAGTGGGAGTGGTACATACTATGACGCTGACTTCGGGTCAATTGAGACTGGTTTGGGACCAGTAGTACACACTCAAAAACTAATGATATTGGTCTAGGACCAGTGGTAGGAGTTGTACCTACTATGACACTGACTTTGGGTCGGTTGAGACTGGTCTGGGACGAGTGGTACATACTCTGAGACTGACTTCAGGTTAGTGTAGAACTGATCTAGGACTAGTGAGAGTGGTATATACTATGATGATGACTTCGGGTCGGTTGAGACTGGTCTGGGACCAGTAGTACACACTCTAAAACTAATGATACTAGTCTGGGACCAGTCGTAGGAGTGGTATCCCCTATGACACTGACTTTGGGTCAGTTGAGACTAGTTTGGGACCAGTGGTACGCACTGTGAGACTGACTTTGGGTCGGTGGAGAATGGTATGAGACATTCTTGATCAATTCTTCTTCTTCATGGTTCAGCAGAGCCAAGCTGAGTAGAGCAGATCAGAGCCAGCAGATTTGAGCAGAGCATAGCAGAGCCAGCAGAGTTGAGCAGAGCATAGCAGAGCCAACAGAGCTGAGCAATGCTAGCAGAGCTGAGCAGAGCTAGCAGAGCAGAGAAGAGCAAAGCCATCATAGTTGAGCAGAGCAGAGCCAACAGAGCTTAGTAGAAAAGTGCAAGGCACTGATGGCAGAGATAGTACAGTCGGACATATGGATAAGCGGATGGAGTTCTCCCTAGTTGAGAGGGAGTGTTAAATTGGAAACTAGGGCCAAACTCCATGTGGGTCAGCTTATTTATGGTAGCTAATATTTTTATTGGATCCCTCTCGTCAAGAGGTGTAGGATTGATCTAAAGATCATATGATTCTGATAAATATTTATGGAGATATGAATTTATTTTGATTATGGAAATATTATCAAGCCGACCAGCAACTTGAGTAGGCTCAGAAGCCCAATAGACATGCCTATTCATCATATACATTTCAGTATAAATAGAAGAGGACTTGAAGTCATTTGCACACACTCTTTAGGTGATCTCCTCTCCACGTCTTAGGTTTTTGGTGGAGAGACACCAAGAGTGATACGCTGGCCTACAATTGAAGCCCTCAACGCAGTACAGGTGAAGGCCTTACACACAACCCTAAAACTATAGTCACGTGACCCTAAACGAAGTGAAGATCAAAACACAGTTGAAGGGAAAGGATCCTAGCCGCAGTTAAGGGAGATTGTCATACCCTAGCCACAGTAAAGAGGTCTATTATGCAACTGAAGGAGAAGCCCTAACTACTGCCTAAAGGTACTCTAGCCACAGTCAAATAGGGGCTGCTATACACAGTCAAAGCTGGCCTCATTTTCATGTTATTACTTGCTGTCAAGAGGAATGTTAATTCACTGTTCTAAGTGGTCCAAATCCACAGTTAAGGGCGGACCCAATGTGCCCTAGTCACAGCAAAGTGTCAGTGTGAAAGTGGCATGGTGTGACAGTATAAGGATAGTTTCTTCGTGCAAAAGGACCAAGTGGACAGACCCGTTGAGGTGTCCAAAACAGCTTCATACGCTGTAACCCTAATCCGCAGTCTAAGAAGTCCCATCTGCTACAGTCATCTAATCCGTATAAACTTGGATTGTTGTAGGTGACAACATGATAATTTAGGTCTGCTGGTAGGTGGAACGATAGCCCAACTGCTTTGCTAGGCTACAAGCCATAGCAAGCAGCTGATGCTGATGTACTACTACATCATGTAGCTATGCTGAACAATACTACAAGTGACAAATGAAACTCATGATGTGTGTAGCATAGCAGGCATTGCAGATCAACAATGTGTTCAACATTAAACACGGATCCATGACGTTGAGCTCAATGATGTTTGAGTGCACCACTAAGAAGATGAAGCACAACATGAGATGTATATGGGTAGCATGATATATGAGCAAGCATGATGCATGATGTATATGGGCAACATGATATATGAGTAAGCATGATGCATGATGTATATGGGCAGCATGATGTATATGGGCAACATGATATATGAGCAAGCATGATGCATGATGTATATGGGCAGCATGATGTATATGGGCAACATGATATATGAGCAAGCATGATGCATGATGTATATGGGCAGCATGATATAAGAGCAACATGATGTATGAGATCATGAGCATCATGATGAATGAGATCATGTGCATGGGCAGCACAATGATGTATGGAGCATGGACAACATCATGATGAATGTAATCATGAGCATGGTTAGCTTGATGATGGATGAGACCATGGAAAGATGCAGCATGATGAGCAACATGAAGATGAGAGTAGCTCAGTCATCTAGATCCAACATTGTGATGGGGCAGCATGGTGCTACATGGTAAGGTGCGGGATATGGACAAGATGCAGCACTATGATAGGTGAAGGAGTCACCTTACAGAATTAGTTGAAGCAATATGTCTTCAACTGATCTCTACAGATATCAAAAGTCAAAGTGTTGACTTCTATTGTAAATGTACTATCTCTCTCACTTTCTCTACTGAACTTTGAAGAATGTGAATGAAGAATTGATCAAGGGTTTCCCCACATTGTGGGGTTTGTCCTTGGCTTGTGCCACATCTTGTGTCCTCTTGTCTTGGCTTGTCTTCTACGATTTATATTTATGTTCTATCTGCAGTTTACTTTAATGCCGATGTGATTGCTAACTATGAAAATTTAAATAAATTGCTCTAGCATAGAACATACCTAAAATTAACACTCATGAAGCACCCCAAACATGGCATGCAAAATTTCAAAGTAAATTGAGATAAAACACTCCCTCATTATGAAATATCATGTTTACACTCACGCATATTGACTCTCTCTACAAATTCACCAACTCTGTCAACACTTGCTAATCTATACTTGCAATAGTCTTATAATCAACCATTATAACCTATATTTTAAGAAAATAACATCTATGTAATCAACACATATTAACATTTAAATAAAAATGACCACCTATGAGTATGAAGAAACATAAACATAGAACAAATCCAAGGTGCCAAAATCGATCACCCCCAAATTCAATATCATGGGACAACATTAACCAACACCACAACATGAGTTGTATAAGAAATCCTGCAAAGATAATCATATCTCCATAAAATATCAAGATATGTGGATCCCATACATTAGAGATACAAAGAAATATGCATAAGTAATCTCCTCGAGCCTAGGATACCAAGCTTATGCTATATGTACAAACCTATGCAAGGTCATCAATAACCTATGAACATGATAACCTCTCTCATGCATCTCAAGCATATCAAATCCTCCTACAACTGAAACAACGTGAACTAGTCAAACACTCCATCTCAATAGTATTTTGAAGAAAGAGTAACATAATGGGAAACTTCTTATGTCTAAGAGAATATATAAATCATGTCTCTATACTTTGTGATACCCCATCAACTGTAAGCCTTGAATCATCCTCCATTAGGATTCACACCTCTCCTCCAATGGACAACTAGAAGTGATATAGATGGAAGAAACCAATTCAATTTGACTAAGATAACATTAGGAGGCATAGTCCCCCCCACTGATGATATGGGTGCTCCCACCTATTCTAAATCCTCCTAAAGACTAGAATATCCATTCAAACCTCTCACTAGAATGTAAGTGTGCTACTAGATCAACAAGTAACATTTAGGACCATCTTCTCTCACCTCTCCTAGCCAAATTCCTCAAACTAGATAGACTACAATCATTAATGGTGCATTGTTGGCGCTCAAAAGTAACTCTCTATTGTAAATTTGTCATATAATAAACTGAAAGAAGATTTTTCCTCAAACTTGGAACAAATAATATCACTCAACTCAAGAACATCACTTGAAGGCATCAGAAAGGAATGGACCTAGCTCCTCTCATATGAGACATGGCATCATCACCAAGCTCCATAGTCATGCCTCCTCCTTGATCTTGAATCCTATTGATAATTACATGTCATATGCCATATTTATCAAAGCTCTACCATCCATAAACCATTCAACAATAGACATAGTGTTAGAAGACAAGCAAGAAGTCATGGAAAATGTATCATCAAAACAATAATGATTCTCCTCTACAATTGCTATAATTTATTTCATACCTTTTCCCTTCTTCTTTGATGGGCAATATATGGACTAATGTCCCATCACATGATATAGAAACACTTTTTCTTACTCAAGTATTTATTTCGTGTTTCCTTCTTCTCATTACCCTTCTTCATCTTCCTGATGAGGCCAACAATATTTGTAAGGTAAAACTTGATTCAGTGAAAGAGTCAAAGTTACTCGGCCTAACCTGGTGGTTTTGGGTACATGGTTTTGGTTTCCTATGGTTTTGTGCCAATGGATTTCATGTAATGGAGCCTTTAAAAGTCTTAGGAAGACTTTATTGTAATGGGCCAATGGAGGTGAGCAGTGAAGGCTCACTTGGTCGGGTTTTGGCCAAGGATACTAATAGAATTCTTGTAGTTGTTTTCTTCCATGGATTGGGGTTTCTCTAGGGTAAAATTTGTGGTTATGATTTATTGCTTGTTGGTTTAATTTTTCTCTCAATAAATATAATTTTCTCTCCAACAATTTTAATATGGTATTTAGAGTCGAAGTTTTATTTATGGCTTGGCTTCTTGAATATCATGGATATATCATAACCAAGTGTTGGCTTTAGAGGGACACCTTTGCTTCCAATGGTTTGTTTGGACTGGTGATTGTGAGAGAGGCACACAAGTATGGAAATAAGAAGAAAGATAAACCAATGGAAGAATTGAAGGAGAATGAATATTTGAACAATAGAAACACAAGAGTGTGTGGAGTCTAGATTGGGTTTGTGGTGGGGTTCATGTTGTCGTGTTCCATGTTGAAAGGCATGTTTTCTAGGATACCAAAAGAGGAGGCATTAGTGATGATCATGAAGTGTAGGAGCATGGATTTGGAAAAGAAAATTAGAGGTTGGTGTGCACAAGTTCACAGGTAGAACAAGCATGAAAGTTGGATCAACAGAGGAGAGCACAGGCGAGAGGATGGCCATAACAACAATACAAAAAATATATTGTTATTTTATAACAAAGTTAAATTTTTTATTACGTTTAAATGGGCATAATGTTGTAAAACTACTCAACCAAAGCATCAAATGTTTTTTTGCCTGTTTTCTTATGTGAAATCTATGAGTTGACTTTATCCAATTAAGAATGATTCTCTTTACTTTGTATTTTGTCTTTTGATGAGAGGAAAACTATAATGGATTATTAGGTTCTATAATATCCTTCTCAACATGCTCTAGAAGATCAATTTTCTCCATAAGAATTTGAATCATAAGCTTCCATGGAACAAAGTTGGAAGCTCCATCCAACTTGTCACACTCTTCAAAACCAAGAGTTAGCTTGCACATCTTGAAAAAGTATCAAGTGAAAAAATTAGTAATATATGAAGTAGAAAAAATCCTTTCCAAGGTTCAAATGCTTCTCCCAAGGATATAAGGTTTCACACCCAAAAACCTCAATATGGTGAAGTACTTCTCCAAGGTAATATTTGGCTAGAATGCAAGCTTGCCCTTACTCTAAATTCATCCTAGCCACAACAATATCTAGTATGATGTAGAAATTTTCAACAAATTCAAAGTTTATAATTTTCACGTATAATCCTTGAGGTTTCTAAGTTCTTTACCCTATGAATTTCAAATTTAGAGTTATTGTGAAATATCATATAAAACAACATCAAAAGATATATAATAATTCACTCTTTAATAATAAAGTTTTGTAAAATTCAAAGTTTAGAAATTCCACTTCTAATCAAGGAGGTTTCTAGGATAGGCACCCTTTGAATTTAAGCCTTAGGTACATTATGTAATGTAGTATAAAATAACATAAAAAATATAATAATTCACACTCTGTTAATCCAATATTCTAGATAAGCCAAGGAGAAAATATTACAAAGTGTCCTGATAAGTTTCAACCTTCTAGAGAAACTTATCATGCATAAAGTAGACTTGGAAATTTAATTTTACAATATATAAATCTATATACAACAACAATAAAACAACCCTTAAATTCTTCAAATATGAGAGTTAAAACGCTTAAGAAAAATGCTCTTTACTTGTGTCAAACTAGAAAGATTTATATGACTATAAATTACAAGACATGAAGAAGTAGATGGTTAAAATTCAAATTTGGATATTACACAAGCAATGGATAGCTAAAAAGGTCATTAATAACATAAGTTGTTGTACATATAATAACCTTATGACAAGGTTTGTACATTCCACTAACTCTCAAAAACACTAGCTAGGAATAACCACGAAAGACCCTAGCTCAATGAAGGAGCTTCAACATGCGAGAATCACTCAAATAGGTCCCCATAGGCAAGACATCTTTATTTCTTCTCCTTCTTCTCAGAACAAATGTACCCTAGGATTTTATCATAAAACCCCAATCTCAAACCTCGAAGTGATAAGCCCTAATCTTAGATGCTCCATAAATACTATAAAACCTTAGTGATTCTGAGAGAGAGAGAGAGAGAGAGAGAGGGAGAGACCAAGTACAAATGAAAATCAAGAGAAAAAGAAGAATAGTGCACACAATCTTCCTCAATATCACAAGTTCTACACAAGTGTGAAATATAACGATGTATGAATGAATAAAAACAATTGTCTCCTTCATTTATGCACATGATAGGTAAGGGAGGCTAAAAATATAATATGCACTACTAAATATTGACCCAATTTTCGATGGATTTTCATCGTTCTTGCGATCGATGATTCATAAGTATAGTGAAAAAATGATATTTCATGAAACATCATTTCCAGTACAACAATACTTTTGACATCTTCTTTTTCACCGGAATCCCGTCAATAGGAGTTGTAATTTTTTTTAACAGGTTCATTGCAAATCCTCGTCAGATGATCGAAGACAAGACAACTTCTTTGTGCGTCGAAAAGTGCGCCAGAAGACTGACAATAACCTGCCATAGTTGTGACATTTATTTCATTAGAAAGGGTGCCACAAGGTGATGTCTTCAATGATTATTTTGAAATATTTTGCGATGAACTTGCCATACTTGCGACATTTTTTCCATCAAAAAAGGGTGTCACAAGATCGATGGCTACATTAATATTCTAAAATATTTTGCGACGAACCTGCCATAGTTGCGACATTTCTACCATCAGGAAGGGCATCGCAAGACATACATCTTCAATATTTTTTAAAAATTATTGTGACAAACCTACCATATTTGTGGTGTTTGTGCCATCAAAATGGATGTGAGACGATTGATGTCCATGCACAATAAAATCAACGACATTTAGAAACAATAGGTATTGGAAGAATGATGACTTTGACAATTAAAAATAAATAAATTAAATGACCCCAAATAGAATCTTCATCTCCATTATCCCATAATAATTCCCCATAGGGAATATTATTGATGATCATGGGACACTTTTTAACATAGGGGAAAAATAATACTATGAATGAGCTCTAATTTTTATACACCCATAGATTCAAAGAGTGCAACGAGGGCCATAATCCCATAAAACTTTCGATACAACCTCTTTCTGTTATCCTAAGAGCCATTGCAGGGGATTGGTTGACATGAACCACCATTTTTGGGATATTCAATTTCTTCACAAATTAAACTCGGTTGGAGCACTAGAACCTCAGACCACCAAAAACCAATGCATTGAAAGTATAGATATCAGGATCACGTGGAGGAGGTGAAGGATCATGCCCTCTAGAACTTGAAACCATCAGTGAGGTGGCTAGAGTTTCTTCAATTGTTTCCCTATTGAATAAATTTATGAGGATATATTATCTATTTTATCAAATTCAACATGATAAATTATTAACAAAACTATATTTAAGATTGGGTTATCACTAAATATGGGCATAGGAGGAAAATATGACAAAGACCACACTCAAACCCAACAAGGATTGTACCACCGAATTGTGTTACCATTCAGTTTATGCAACAAACCAACTACCTATATGAGGCTAATCAATGAAATTCTTCCTCCATATATTGATTCTCGTGTAATGGTGTACTTGGATGACATCCTTGTGCTTAGTGAATCTTGGGAATCCATGTGTGTTTAGCAAGGGGAAACCATCAATAAATATGCAAAAGCTCTCTTGTATCAACGAATCCAACTGAAAGTTTTGTAAATGAAAACTTGAAGTTTATTTTACTTTTCCTTATTGTTGATAGCATAGCAATAGGCAACATTTTCACTCCCTCTATGTGTTTACATTGGAAGTACATTTGATTCCAATTGATATCCTTTGTAGTCAATAATTAGACATTGATAAAATTATCTAATCTTCTTGAAAAAATGAGGAAGCACCAAGGAGTCTACTTGTTCAAAGAAGTAAATAATTAAGAAATTAGATAAGTAAATTGTAGTATTTAAAGAAGTATGCTATGTTCAAAGAGCACTTCCACCCAAGAGATGCGAGACATGAATTCAACTCAAATTACATGCTCTATTTCCTAACATTAGGTGTAATCAGTGAATCCAACCAATTTTTACTAGTTTTATTTCAACCACTCTATTTTGAACATATTTTAACTGAAAGGAAAATTGATCAAAACTGGTTTGAATGATCGTTTTGACCAAAACTTCCTAAAACTAGTATGAACCAACTTTGTTCAGATTCTAGTTTGATTGGTTTTTATAACACTATTTCAAATAGGGAGACATGCTCATTGTAGGGGATAAGCCGAATTTATATCATTTGGAAATGTTTCCCAATTCAATTTCGAAACCAAAAATTGTTTGCATTGGTACAAGTTGTTAAGAAATGGAAGAATTACTTAATGGAAAAATAATCATTCTACATTCTGGTTGTTAAGATTTCGTAGGGCTATATTGTTATTTTCTTTAGATAATTGCATTTCATCATTTACATATTGAATTCACTCCATAACATCATAACATCATTCAATTTTACAACATTATTCAACAACATATGTAATTATAGATAAATAACAATATCATCATTAAATCATCAAAATATAAGGTAACAATAGAAGAAAACCATTCACACATAGGGACACAAGGATTGGTTGGAGACCAGGGAAAAACCCCACAAAGGGGAAAACATTTTCAAATTATTCTTCTTATTAGATTGTCATTGAATGTTTAAGCAAAGAGAGATTATAGTGATCCATATCTTCAATTACGAGACTATCCAACATAATGAACTAAACATCTAAGATGAAACCAATATTGCTACTAATCAAAAGCCCATGGTCAATTGTCAGTTTCTGTAGTCAACTATAAAAATTTGTGGTCAAATATAAAAATCGAACCTAGTTTCCAAACACACACATAGAGTGTACATGCATGCAACTAAAATCCTCCAACCACACTCATGAGCATGCATGCCTACGGTTGCAACCAAAAAAATCTTGTGTCATCACTACAGATGGAAACCAAAACCCTAGATCTCACGTGCGAGCTTCATACCTTGCAATTTCAAACGTTATCAAACTAATATTCGTGATCCACCTCAAACCTGTGCAGAAAAACCAAAGAAAGAAGAATGATCATGATGATGTCCAAATGAGGGTCAATTGACTTGTATTTATAGCCATCTGAGGGTGTCTAATTTCTCTTGTGGGCTGACCTGTGCTTTCATGCACATGTGCTCTTCAATTCAAAATACACTTTCCATTGTCAAAATCAAGTGCTTCAAAAGTAAAAATTGGTCCTCTTGAAAAGAGGAATCTAGTCCCATGATTGGAATTTTCCATTGAGCTACCAAATCAACACTCCCTCTCAACTACGGAGAAATTCCAACTGCATTATGTAATAATCAGAAGTATCTTGTCATCAAATTATATCTTATATCAAGTATCTCGTCATTTCTCATCTCTGCTTATCCCTGCGTATGTCTTACTTGTCTCTTATCATATGTTGAATACTCTTGAATCTAAAAGAAGAAGAATTTTACATTGAAGGGAAACTTATACTACCACCCTTAATTCACATCAACAACATTGGATAGCTTATCTCAATCCAAAACAATGTTAGGGAGCACATCTCAAACTGAAACCACATCGGGGAGCTCAGTCTCAATTCGAGATCCAATGACAATGAGGAAGGTCCTATGGGACACTCTCACCTCATGTCATCTCATAGGGGAGAAAACATCTTCCACCCTATGTCAAGAAATAGGAGTCATATTATAAGGGAGCAAACATCTTCCACCTTATGTCGTTTAATACATTATCTCATCCATCCTATTTCTCCCCGATATTCCCAACAATGACCCTCAAGAGTCATGTGGTATAACACTTGCATCATAGTCATCTTGGTTCACACACCTCCAAGCTCTCTTAACCCGTTGGCTAGATGAATACAATAATCCCAACAAGCCCAGCTTGTGGGTATGATGCCAACTTGGGTATACTCTGCATAGAACAACATAGGGGAGCAACATATTCCACCCAATGGGTAAAATATATAGGTGATATCCTATTTTCCAGAAATCCCTCTACTCCAGGAGCCCTACATCTCAATTCCTCACCTTAGGAACTCAGATAGGGGGAAGAGTTGGCTTAGTGTCCTCGATGAGCATGCTCTATGTAGATGATAAACATATCAATGTGCTCACATTCATTACCAACTTCACCAACTCATAGAAGAGTTGCCTCAAACATCACCAAGAGGATAAATCCTCTATTTTCCTGTTCATGCATGTCATCAAAATCAAATATTATGTTAGAGAAAATAAATGTCACAAAAGGATACCCTATTCATCCACCCTTTTACATAGGAAACAACCACAAGCCTAAGCTTGTCTCGTACAATTGCACTATCTCAATATACGAAGATATCTTAGTCCCCCTATGTACAAGATTATCTACCAATCAGATCCACTCTTTATTCTTGCAATGTATCACTGTCACGTCCATAATCTGTTCAAAATAGCTCTCCAAATAGTTTCTTCAACCTGCCTCACATCTAGCCATGCTAGCAACATCATACTCATCCTTGACCGTGCTTAAAGCTACAATCATCTCATCCAAAATATCATACTAAAGAAATAGCCAAATGTGCTCATCTCATGAATAACGATCCCAAATAACATCAGTACATACATGTAGTCGTATATCATAAGAAGAATATCTCAGACAAAAAAATTGATCGTCCCATTCAAATATATTGAAGGGTGCTTAGTGACAACCTAATGTGTATGAAGTGACTCAATTATGAATTGACTTAAGTTGTTTTTTTCAAAACAAATATAAGATATAACATCAATGCTTCAATCAACTCACGGTTTCCAAGTCAAGTTCAAGATTAACTCTGCATAACTTAATTCCATTGGGGTGGTCTAAGGATTTTCATTCCTACTTTCAAAAATTTCTTTAATAGCTTCACGATATATTTCCCTTTTCCAAACTTCATCATGACAGGTTCTTCCCTCTTCCTTTGATCATCATAGGCTCGTCACCAGATAATTGTCAGTGTGGACATGCTCAGGAAGCTTACTTCAAATAGTACAATGTTTTTTTGCTAACATAACACTGAAAAAATCAATATACTTAGTCTTAAAAAAATCAATATTGCGCAGTCAAATAAACCAA
This sequence comes from Pinus taeda, assembly GCA_000404065.3. NCBI lineage: Eukaryota > Viridiplantae > Streptophyta > Pinopsida > Pinales > Pinaceae > Pinus > Pinus taeda. Next base: position 142,356 of record APFE030179027.1, read on the forward strand.
GTCTTCTTATCAAACTTTAGATACCAAATAAAAGCTAATATCAAAGTCGTAAAGGCTTATGCCAATATCACAAACTCTTTGGATCGGGTGCCATAAAGAGTGTTGGATAATTTAATTGATGTTACATTACTTCATTAATTTTCAACCAAGGTTTGTGTACTTATGAAGTGCATGTGCACAATAGAGGGACATGTTAGGACCCTATACTACTAGTGTAACCCCTTATTGTTATTAGTACAACCCCCTTATTATATTGTTTTTTTCCCATGGAAAATTTGTAATTTCATTAGTTTTAGAAATTACATTTTGTATATGCATAAGCATATTTCGAAATATCTATCATAGAACACTGCGTCGGTGGAGGCAGGAAACAACTACCCCCACCACACAACGAAGAGCCCAGACCGAGTCTATAGAAGAGTAAAAAAATGACGAAAAGTCAGCCGAGAATATTATCTTGTTCCACACAGGGAGATAATATCAAAAAACATGATCTATACCAATGCACTGATCGCATATCCAAAACAAAAAACATCATAGCGAATATGTACAAATATATAAGTCTGTTCAAAATATTATATCAAAATGTCCATAAATGGCCTGTGATAGAACTGGTGGTGTTCTCCATCGATCTGTTCAATAATCAGCCAGTTGCCTTGCTCCCTGATCGCGCCTTCTTTGGAAAGACGGTCAGCCTCTGTTTTTCGCTCCCCGAAGTATTGGAGTCCCCCGAGACAGTAGCAGCTAGTCGAGGTACTGAAGGTGAGGGTCTATGCGGCGGCCGACCACGCTTCCTTGGAGCATTGAGAGAAGGTGCCGGAGAGCGCAAAACAGGTCCCGAGATGTGGTAGTACCACCAGAGTAGGGGGAAGCCAACCTTTGGATATCCACCGAAGCTTGGGGCAAATCCTCATCGACTGGGTCATCTTATGCCTGTTCCACCTGTTCGTGAGCACTCTGTAGGGAGTGTCGCCCAAATCGTCTGTTGTTCCACTTGTTGAGTGGACAATCTTTAAATAAATGCCCCACCTTGTGGCAGCGGCGGCACTGGAATGGGACTCCCTCGTAGTCCAACGGTTTCCTTCTCGCAAAACCCCTCTATTGTATGTCGATGAATTTCGGAAGCCCATCTGTGAGGTCCAAATAAACCAAAATTCTAGCATATGCCATTCTCCTAGAAGAAGTATATGAGTCATCATAGGTCAGGACATCCCCAATTTGTTTAAAAATCTGCTCGGTCCAAAAATGGACAGGAAGACTAGGGAGATGCACCCATATTGGTCTCGCCCCCACCCTTTCCAGTTCCGGGTCAAACATAGGTGTCCATCGTCGGAGAAGGACCAGAGCCTGGTCTATGTGACAGATAGTGGAGAGAACCTAGTCAGTGTGGGCTAGATATTTAAACCGCAACGCAAACCACCCACGAACAAAAGTCTGAACCCTAGGAGGTTCCAACAGGTGGTGTCCCCAGACCTCCATAACCCATTTCTGGAGCTGCTCCACACTGTAATGACAGCCCTTGACACGCCCCACCAGTACTTTCTCCGTCGAATCCATAGCTTCACTGAACGTCGTGTCCTTGGCAAGCTTGAGAAAGATTTCACTGCTTCTCAGAAGGAGGCGCTTTTTCCGTTTGGATGTCCCTATCTGGATGCCTATAGCCGAAGTCTCCTCCTGTAATGCCTCGTGTGTAGTTTGGACCTTGTCTGTTAGAGGGTTATTAGCTCCGAGGTTGTCAAAGAGCCCCGAGATGACCCCAATATCTGTAAAATTGCCTGTAGAAGGATTATCGGAGTTCCGTAGTGGGGTATGTGTCTGCTGTCGACCTACCTTAGTCAATGGGTCCTCCACCAAGGGTTTTCCCCCAACAATATCTGCAGGAATCAAACCCTGTTCTAGCCCTAGGGTTTGAGACGCCATGGCATTCCAAAGCGCGACTTCTGCTAGAACGTCAATGCTTTGTTGCGAACCTGTGAAATCTCGAATAGCAGCCGCATCAACCGGAATCGAGATGGAAGGGATGTGCCGAGAGAATGTAGGGAGCATGTCAACTTCAGCTGTTAATTCATTGTCGAAGACTAAAAAATCATCCACAGTGGTCCCCGAATGCACCCAAATCGGTTGTTTTTCTGACGGAATAGCTGAAGAAACGGTTTTATCCCCCATGCTTGTCTAAAATCTGTGCTGACAGCTCCCTGCAGGAGTGTCGGAGGGGAACCACAAACTGCCTTGGGGAGCACAAACAACTAATTGACCGTAACCGCTAAAAGCTACCTCAAACTGCGAAGATGAGTGACAGAGAATAGACCGGGGAAATACACTAACTGTTCATGAGGGTCACCACCAAGAATCTTCGCCAGGGCTCAAAACCCTAACCCCAATCGCCTCGCGCGAGAGCCATCCGCCTCCTTCCCCTCCACTTGCTCAAACCTACTCCCCTTATTATATTGTTGTACCCATGTAGTCCCCATATTGTTATTATTGTGCCCGTAGAAGCCCACTATTGTTATTATTGTGCCCTTACATTATTATTGTTATGTTGGCTCTGATTATATTATCACCCCTTAGACTCCTGTATATAGAAAGGAGGTCTTGTCATTTGTAGCATCTAAGAATTGTTCATTTGTATAATGTAAAGGAGGTTGCCCCCTCGAAGAGGCTTATTTCTAAGGCATTCATCTATCTTTTCTCTCTCTTTGTGAGCTGGTTTCATAACATGCTAGGAGTTCTATTTTGGTCTTTTTGCAAATATGAAATTACTCTAGATATGAATGAATGTTAGATTGAATCAAAATATTACTACACACACATTCTTTCCATTAAAACTACTTCAAAAGAAATTGAAATCCAAATGCTGAATTGAATTGAAATTTAATCTATGAATTTAAAATCACAACTTATTCTAATTATAGAATGGGAATTCTAACTCTAATTTTCATAAAGAAAAATTTAATGCTACTTACAGAAAGGAAATTTACGCTACTTGCAGAAAGGAAATATTAATGCTACTTGTAGAAAGAAAATAAATCAAAACTAGACTTCTTCAACAAAATATGAGCTTGTAGTGTCAAATGGTTACCAATATGCACAACTAACTTTAGAATTCATCTATTCAACATCCACGACATTTCTTAATGAAATTTAATTGAGTTATGAAATGAATTTTACGAAAGAAATGTACTCTGAGAAGTAAATATTTTTGGTATTTTATAAGTGCTCCATTTATATAAACAACAAGAAATCAGACTGGAAAGTAATAAACAAAATGCATCAGTAGAAAGAAAACTTCTGAGCAAATAAGTTGAAGTGGAAATAAAACTAATCTACTCTTACAACTCTCCAGAGGGCCCTCCTGTTGAGCACAAGTTCGTCACTAATTTGATTAACTCACTTAACCACACATTGACTCAGACAAAAAATATTATGTTAATTGTAGAAGTCTTTAATAAATATTATAGAATAATTATCAATGACAAATCCCCTTTCGGTCTCACCTCAAGTCTTTTTATACACTTCTTATTAAAACTGTTCTAAGAGTCCTATGCTGAGAGGAAACTTAGCTAATTTGACAACTACGAAGTAAAATGAATATAAAAGTCTATCTCCTCATGATTTTTTATTGGAAGAGAATATAACGAGGGATTCTAATCAAACTCATCAACTTCTAAATCATTTCCACGATTGCTTGATCTTGCCACGAGCTTCCTTCGAAATTTGCATGATCGCTAGAATGTCATAGCCAGAGTTGACTTTTGGTTTGACTCCTAGATATCTCGGTCTATGTGTTTTTCCAGATCACGAGGACAAGTGGGTATTCATATGTGGATCATTTTCCATTTTCTAGTACCTTTCATTCGTCCTCAGGTGCACTGAAACCTATCTAACCATGGAGATAGCTATAAAATTCTTCATTAGCAACGAAATGAGAAAAATTCTATAGTTATAGAAAATTTTCAATTATATTTCGTAAAGAAGAAATAGATTATAAAACATGGATGATCAATACCTTTTGGATGCTTGAGCATATCTATGATGACCTTGTTGCAACAAAATTGTCATAAAAAGGGTAAAGGGGAGGAAAAAAGATTGTCAAAAAGAAAGTAAGTTCGGACTTCAACAAAGAGATTACACCCAAATATTAGGTTACATCAACTTTTTATTTACCAAGCACTATCCAATCAAATTTTATCAAGCCATCCTTATTATCGTCATTTCTGTCACTAATTATAAATGCATACATCAAGGACAAGTAATATAAGTTTCTACAATTCATAAAATCACTGCATACTGAATCACAATAGTTAATACTTAAAGCAATGTTCCAAATCCAATGATGTCAATACAAAATCAATATTGAATACCAGCATTAATCACTGAAAGTTACTATGTCCACATAGCACTATCATTTCACATCAAGGAAAATTATCATTATCAGGTACCAAATATGATCAAAATCCTAAGTTGTTATCACTGTGAATTTAATCAATCCATGAGCCAAAACATATCTATGAATCCTCAAGCATCATGTCAAAATTCCAATACTGCTCATCTATATTAAGTCATGCCAATAAGCCAAATTTCGTTAAGCCCTTGCAACTATTAGGAAATATTGTCATATACTAGCTCATATGATCAAGTCAAGGTAAACACCAAACTGATATGCATATTTCATTTCCCTGCAGACACAAGATTAGCCAAGACATTCACATTCTCTGTTAGGCCCCTATACTACTAGAGTAACCCCTTATTGTTATTAGTACAACCCACTTATTATATTCATGTACCCATGTAGTGCCCATATTGTTACTATTGTGCCCCATAGAAGCCCACTATTATTATTATTGTGCCCTTACATTATTATTGTTATGTAGGCTCTTATTATGTTATGACCCCTAAGACTCCTATATATAGAGAGGAGGTCTTTTCATTTGAAACATCCAAGAATTGTTCATTTATGTAATGTAAAGGAGGTTTCCCCCTCGAAGAGGCTGAATTCTAAGGCGTTGATCTATCTTTTCTATCTTTTCTTGAGCTGGTTTCATAACAGCTACCATAGTGAAAGACACTAAAAACTTTCACAAGGTGGGATATAGAGGAAAAGGGGGTAAAAGAGGGCCAAAGCAACATCAAACAGAAGGGCAACATGCCAGTGTTAACAGGTTCCAAGTACTCGAAGAAGAGGAAGAGATAACAAAGGTAGATCCAGTAATGGAAGGAAGCCCAGGGGAGAAGGAGAAAGAAGTAGTGAACAAACACAAGATATTAATAAACAGAAAGAGACTATGTTGGGCGATGGAGAACTGGAAATGGACCAAGAAATAACCCAGAGTGGGATGGAAATGGAGGATCATGAATTGCGGGAGATTCTTGATAGAGAACACCTAGATCTGGAAGGGTTCTTGAAACAGGGGACCATGGGAGGGGTAGACTCACTACCTCAAGAAGAGTTCAACAGAGTACAACAACTGTTCCTATGGAAAACTCGGGCTAAAGGGCTGGAAAGGCAAAAAAACGATGAAAGGCAGGGCAACAAAGGTGTGAAAACTATGAAAACCACACCAGGATTAGCTCCTAGAAACCCAGGAAAGAAAAGAGGCGGAAAAAAACAGAATGAGTTATTGATGGAATTTGGAAAGCTAATAATAGATTCAGGTAAGATGAAAGACCTAACTAGCTACTCCTTTACAAATATTTCTTAATGAAGTTCACATCTTGGAATATCAAAGGTCTAGGTAGTAAAAGAAAACAAAGAATACTTAGCAATAGAATGAAACAAGAAGCTACAGATATGATCTTTATCCAGGAAACCAAATGTTCCATTCAAAAAATAAAAGAAATTCACAGCAAATGGCTCAATAAATTTGAGTTTCTAGAAGTCAAAGTAGATAATCCAACAGGAGGCATACTCACTCTTTGGAACCCCCAAAACATTGGCATAATAGATGCTGAGGCATCTAGGAATTATTTATCAGTGATTATTCAGCCTGTGGGAGATAGGGAGACTTATCTAGTCACGAATGTTTATGGCCCCCAAAGACTGGATGATAAACTCAGATTTCTAGATTCTCTTGTGGAACTAAGAGATGGACATGCAGGAGTACCTTGGATCATGGGTGGGGACTTCAACATGATCAAATCACTTTCGGAGAAAAAAGGGGGAACCAGGACTTTAAGCAAAGACTCTATAGCATTTCAAACTTTTATAGATAATATGAAGCTAGTTGATACTGATATGAGTAATGGCCTCTTTACATGGAACAATAAAAGAGGAGGAGAGACTCAAGTAGCCTCAAAGTTAGACAGATTCATAATCTCAAAGGACTTTATGCTCACCGACAAGGAAATGACTGTGAGAATTCTCCCCTTTGGAGGCTCGGAACATTGGCCTGTACAACTTGAGGTTCAGGGCATTGGTACCCCCAAGAACAGACCTTTTAGATTTGAAAATATTTGGCTCACCCACCCAGATTTCATCAGCAACATTGCAAAATGGTGGACATAAGATCTGCATATTCAGGGTACAAGAATGTTTCTGCTACACAAAAGACTAAAGCACATCAAGCTCAGACTTAAAGACTAGAACAAGAATGAATTTGGAAATATTTTTGAAGCGAAAAAAAGCTGTTGAAGGCAAAATGCAGGAAATCAATCAAACCCTTATCACGGATGGCTTTGGATAGAGTCAGAAATGATCAAGTCACCAAACATCATCAAAACTGGGAGAACTTATGTAAACAAGAGGAAATATTTTGGAGACAAAAATCTAGAGTTCAATGGCTAAAAGACGGGGAGCGAAACACTAAATTTTTCCACAGATCCACCATGGTGAATAGATCTCATAATAGGATCTCTTAGATCAAGGACAAGGGAGGTCATCTACTTAATTCCCATGAAGATGTAGAAACTGTGTTAGTTCAGCACTTTTGAGGTATAACAAAGGAAACCATTTCAGATAGAGATCATTTTATCACAGACTTAACAAGTCATATGCCTAGGCTAGTAACAAGAGAGGATAATTTCAATCTTAATAGGCCAGTGACTGAAGAGGAGGTTAGTGAGGTCATCAAAGAAATGCAGAATGGTAAAGCACTTGGCCCTGATGGTTTCAATGTGGATTTCTTTAAAGCTTGCTGGAACATTGTTAAACAAGATATTCTGAATGTAGTGGAGGATTCCAGGATGAATAGAACCATTTTGAAGGTGCTCAATACTTCCTTCATCTCCTTGATCCCTAAGCAGGACAATGGTCAAACTCCAGACAGGTTTGGACCCATAGCTCTATGCAATGTGGTGTACAAGATAATATCCAAAGTTGTTGCCAATAGACTCAAGCCCCTTCTTCCTACTCTAGTTTTTGTGGAGCAATCAGGTTATGTGGAGGGTAGGAAAATTCTCAATAACATCATTCAAGTGCATGAGGTGGTGCATTCATTGTTAAGCAATAGGAAGGCCGAAATGATTATGCAATTGGACCTAGCCAAAGCTTACGATAAGTTGAATTGGACCTATATCAGGAAGGTCCTTCTAGCCTTTGGATTTGATCATACCTGGGTAAGATGGGTTATGGACCTGGTAACTTCTTCTAGCTTTTCAATTCTGGTTAATGGTTCTCCTTCCAAGACTTTTACTCCTTCAAGAGGCCTCAGGCAAGGAGATCCACTCTCTCCCTTTCTCTTTATCCTCATGATGGAAGGACTTGGTCGATCTATCAAGCATACGAAAGAAGTTGGTAACATCAAGGGTCTCCAACTTTCTGAGACTGGATAAGCTTTGAACCATCAACAATTTGTTGATGATACTATGCTGCAGGGAATCCCCACGGTCAAGGAAGCACTAGCTTATAAACAAATCCTGTGTGACTTTGCCATGCCTACAGGTATGGAAGTAAATATCTCCAAATCTAAGATTTTTTTCTTTAATACTAATATTGCTATTCAGAGAAATATCTCCAGAATTCTGGGCTTTCAAAGGGATGTCCTTCCTTCCAAATACTTGGGAGTTCCTCTAACTGATAAACCTTTGCACAAGAGCATTTGGGAGCCGGTGATTAATAAGATGTAGGATAAAATCAGGAAATGGACTATTAGATTTTTAAACTTGGCAGGTTGGT
>APFE030179027.1:163363-201245 GCA_000404065.3 Pinus taeda
TCATATCCAAGACCGGTTCTGTGCTTGTTGTGGACAAGTTGTTCCCAAGGTCTGATGATGGGCTTGGGAAGTGCAGATTGAGTTTCTGCATCTGCATGTACAACTGCTACTTTATTTGAATGATCAGGAACATTATTGACATGCTGATGATGGGTGGTTGTCTCAATGTTCTGAACAAAAACAGGTTCAGAATGACTTCTCTGTTTTAATTCTTCTTGCTAAAGCTGAGATTCCAACTGCAAAAATTCAATGTTTTCTTGTACATTTTTCAAACAGATTTGAATGTCAAAAAGAGTTTCCTTGCTGACTTTTACCATCCCATCAATAGTGGAAAAGATTAGACTATTTAATGACTGTAATGCATCATCAATTCTGGTCATTTTCTTCATTATCTTATCCGTTAAAGAAACTGATCACAACTATCAACCAGTGAAGAAGAAGCAACAATCACAGCAATATCCTTTATAAATGTCAGCAAATGATCAGTGACCTAACGTCCACCTTCAAAATTTAAAAAAAAACTTCCAAACTGTTGAAGTGGAGACAGACTTTATATATAAAAGAAGATAGCCAAACTAAGCCTCCTGCAAGAAATGGAGAACGTTGTTGTTGAAGCTCCTTCCAATCTTCCTTTAAATACCCAGAATTAGAGGAGTAGGTTCTGGATCTTCTACCATCAATGAATCTGTTCTATGACAATGGCGTCCTTCAGCAACCTGGTAATGGAGGGGATAGTTGGCCTGAAGAACTCGAGCGGCTCGGTCTAGTCTCGAATGGCGTCCCTAAATTGCAAATCAATGTAGTTGATTCGAGAATGCAGTCTTCACAGACATAGACAGCAACAACTCCGAGGTTTTATTAGCAATCTGCTGGGAATCAAAGGCTGTTTTAGCAATCAAATCTGTTCAATTTGGGTTTGACACGAATATGAATTCAAAAATCGCTCATTCTCAACAAACGATGAACCTGATACGCGTCGTCTCTACAGTCTTCATTATCGGCCTGATTCCAGAGAAGCCCTATCGGCCTAATATTACTTGTTACTTGTTTAATAATAGTAATAAGTACACACTATCCGTTAACCGTCGGATGATAAAAAGTTCTGAAAATATACGTGGAAGTTTTCAATAGCGAGATTCCCCACAAACGCTGAGCAAATCATAAGCAAATTCATCATAACTTCATAAGCACTGCGCTAAGATCACAATACATAATCCGATCATGCATTCAATTATATCGTTTGCAGCGGGCCAATAGGTGTCACGTCTGTCCACCACTTAAAATCTCTTACGCTTAACCCTATCCAATAGATCACCCCTCTTTAGAGCTTCGAGAAGGCCACCCGTTCCATCGGTCAAAGAGCGAGTAGAAACTCATAGACTACACGCCAATAATAACTACAACTGATCCTTGATTTTGCGCGCGTGTAAAACGAGGGTTTAGAGAGTCGGATAATATCTCAGGGCACCCGTGAGGTGAGGGGACATACTTTTCTTTGTACAACGCGATTATTAATTGCCCGTTAGTTTTGTTCAAGACATTTACCGTGTGTTGATTTTCTCTGTGAATCGCCCAGAAGTGAAAGCTCGGGAAAACTCCTCAACATATGATTAAGAAGGCAAACTGACGAGCGGAAAAATACTTTAGACGGGCTACACGATTGAATTGGCCGGAAACTTTAGACCACGAGTAGGAGCATGCTGATGAAACAACCTCCCATCTAATCCTTCATCTGATATGCACCTTTCGAGAGAACTAAAGAAGCCACGAAACTGTATATAGAAGCTACAGAGATGAACATATCAATTCTCAAAAGAAGCAGCAGCAGATATATTTACAATTTTACCTTCAACACACATAGAACCTTCAGGTTTGGCTAGACAATAAAAAACATCAAGTTTTTGAACGCGATCATAGCATATATCAGCGGCATGGCTCAATAATTGCAGCGTCTGCTGATAAAAGTCTTCCGGCGTTTTCTTTATGATTTGTGGAATTGCAACCTGAGCAATTGTCGATGGATCAACAACAATATTTGTGGGAAACGAACCCACGACCACGCACAGTAGGCACACCTCCCCCGACACCTTGGAGCCTTCAGTCTTTATTTACACTGCACCAAGCACGACAGATGAGCCGCTTTCTTATGAACTGTATGACTTTCCAGAAGCAGTGACACGGAGTTTCTGCTCTTCACCAGCACGCCAGGCCTACGAACTCGACGGAATTCCCTCAAATTGCTTGAATGCCTCCCAATGTAATCACTCCATTGATTGGCCCTTTGCCTCTGGTTTGAAAGGGCGCCACAACGGGATCAACCTTTTTATGCGTTTTTCGTGGGTTTCTTTCAGGCAAACTTGCAGAATATGCTGAACCTTCAGGCTTTCTTTGTTAGCAGAGATCGCGGCCTCAAACCTTTGTTGATGATCCTTGCAAAGAGCAAGAGCAATCTGTAAAGAGCAGAACTTATAGCATTGTCCGGTCAAAGGATGTTGTCGAATCACAGGATAGAACAGGTCCACTAAGCAACAACAACACAGAACTGATGGACAGTCATATTCAAGATGGCCTATTACAGGTTGCGACTATCTCTGTACAAGATTTAATGAAACAGGAGGAGATAATTAACAAAGACTCTGAGGACGAAAGCGGTACACCTCTCCATTTAGAAATTGATGAAGAATTTGGTTTAATAGAGAAAACAGTAGTGATGATAGATATGAACTCCTCAACTACTACAACTGAAAGCAAAGGTTCTGTCAAAGATACCGAAGCCGAGCATCTCATAGAATTGGGTTTGAAAAGGACAAGAAGTTTTGGGTGGCCGAACACATATTCATTCACCAAAGCTATAGACTGCAACTTTAATACTGAAACTGTAATTCGTTACCTTTAACAGCAACGATTAACAGTTGCTCTCTATGTAATCTGCGAGCAATGCACAGGATCGGGCAGGCGTTTCTCCTTCAGACGTTCTTGTCAGGCACCGTTTCAGTAATGTCAGAACAACGTTTAATAATGAGGTGCAGTGCAGGTGTGGCAGAGGCAGCGTTTCCTTCAGGCAGTGGACATAGGAGCAGGTGTAATGATGCTCTTTTTCCTTTTAAACGTTTATGACAGTCAGAGGTATTCAGAAGAACAGGGAGGCAGATTTAAACAGGCCAGCACTATTCAAGGCAACTACACAGGCCACACATAATGGCTCTGATACCATGTCAGGCCAGGGAATCAATGTCAGAGTAGCGCTCAGGACTGAGCAGCTCTCAGGACAGCAGGAGTTACAACTATTTCTGGGACCTGTGCTCTGATACCATGTTAAACAGACATGGACATCGAGAAACATGTGAAAGATAAAACATGCAATACAATTTTATTAACAATTTGATATACATTTATAGTACATTTGGTGACCATTGGGATTCACATCCCAAGGTCCCTTGGACTACTTAGTCTGTTCGGCTTCCACACTAACCCTTTAGGATTAGGTGTCCAACAAAAAACACCCAAAAACTCAATCCAAAATGCAAAATTTTCAATTGGTGCCCTTCAAGCCCCAATCAAGGCACTTCACTTATCATCCTCATGAAGACTTGTTGTCCTGTTAAGAATTGAGCCATCATTCATACTGTTGTTGCAGGAACAAAATACTGATGAGTGGAATCTGAACATTCTCTTTAAACTCATCTTTGCATGACTCCAAAAACACTTCATCTTGAAGTTAAACTATTGAAGACAAATTTGACTCCATCTTGGAAATCAGAAACAAAATAACTTGCTTTAACGTCTTCAAGCTAAGCTTGTACATAAAAAGTACACTACTACAAAATTTTCCATGATATGATTGACCTAGCTACAATACATAGTCATCTTATACAATCTTGAAAACAAAGATTCAATTCACACAAGTTTCAAATTGAATACTTGTATCAGTGAACATATGACAATTTGTAGACAACTTTGAATGACAATCTTGTACATTCACAAAAGTCCTTAACATGTGGACTATAACAAGTCAATACATACATCAATTAAAAAACATCTACTTGTTGAACATAGTGACAATGAATGTTCACTTTACAAAAGTACCTAAACAGGTAATGGCAACAAGTATTTACAAAACAACTTTACAATAAGTGTACCCAAACTTTGCCTCTCCTAGGCTTGTGGGTTCTCTTCTTGCACCATCTTGTCCTGAAGGTCACTTAGGATTGTGGAGAGTCCTCTTTGCCACATTTTGTTTCCCTTGCCTTATGTAGCATAATCTCTTTACCTTTCTCTGAATGAAGTTCTAGATGCAACTTCCAACATCGTTCAGTGTCATGCCCATGCACTTTGCAATGAGCACATAAAAACTTCTTCTTGTTTGTTGACATAGAAGTTCTCTCATGCGAAAGAAATTCATTATGGTTGATGCCCAAAATTTAGTTCATTCGTTTAACCATTATCATACATTTCTCACATACAACCACACAATGGTCAAAAGCATCACAAAATGTACAAGGGTACTGATTCCACAAGTATTCAAAATTTCAATGCATTGGAAAACACTCTTGAGAGTTATACTTGTCTTTAGAGTTGCATCTTCGACAGTTGTAACAAGGTGGTCACATCTCATGCTCAGAAGTTTGATGTACCTTAAGCTATTTGGATCATTCTCCATACTCCTTTCGGCTATATCCCAATCCCTGGTACTTTGGTCTTTCCTCAACCATAATTAGATTGGTAATACCTTGACCATTTTTGCCAAAACCTCCATCTTCATATCTCATCTTGGAAAGCAACTTCATACCTATGCCCTTGGTATGTTGCTCGAACACTGCAAAAGAATTGTTATGCATATAAATGGAAGGAGTGGAACTTGAGATGCTAATTTCCTCCTTAAACTTGTCATTCATCTTCTCAGCTTTTGATGATGACAATGATGGCAAAATTGTAGATGACTCTTGCCACCTACTCTTATCCACTGGCATATGGTGTGCTTCTTGAAGATGTTTGCAAAATGTACATGTAACATCTTCCACATATGGTCCAAAACCACTATTTGAACCATGACCACATATTGGCCTCATTCTGGGGATTTCCCTTGGTGCAGGAGTTGAACTTTATACAACTTGCTCATCAAGAACTTGCTGCAATACAAAGCACATGTGTCTCTTCTCCTCTTCATATATCTCTAACATCCTTCTCAACTCAATGTTCTCAATCTGAAGAGCTAAATTATGCTCCTCTAGCTCTTGAAGACTCTTTTTGTTGCCCATTCTTGCAACTTGGTCAACTCGTCCTCTGATACCAAACTGATCTGAAATTGGATTAGGTAATTTCTTCCTCTTTTCCAAAATAAAATAAAACAAAACTTAGTATCATGTCAATGCTTTGCAAGGTTAAAATGGGCCTTGAAACAACAGGTTTTATAATGACTCTTCAAATCATGAATCAATTTTCATATGTAACTTAACATAATGAACATAACAACACATAATCCATGCAGACATAAAGAAGAGCAAGATAAAAGGTTTGTTGGCAGAGTTCACCCCTCTTGGGCTACATCTCAGGACCTATCAACATGACTATATCACTCATATATTCAGTATCAATGAAGTACATAAACATTTGTTGCATGGAAATATGTGGCTATTACCCCTACAAGGTAATGTTCTCCTACAAAGAACTCTCACAACAACAACAACTCAAAACATCTCCTACAAAGATGACATACTTCAACTGAAATGAGCTAAAAACATCATGTCAACCCTTCAATTCCACATTGAAGCACATAATCAAAACTTCATGTTAAGGGAAGTTGAACCTGAGATGAACCCTGCTAGTTACAACTACTATAATAGCCTTCTGGAAGTCAGAATACCCCTGCAAGGTCTTCTCCATGCCCAAATACCTCCCAAAACGACTTCCAAATCCTGACTAATCCATACACCTTTAGTATAAAACCTGCAAAAAGGCTTCATAAATGTGCTCAAATTAGAAATTAGAGGTTACCAATGGATTCATAACATCTAAAAACCCCTAAGAAACTTCTTTCTGAGCTCCATTTGGATAAAAACTCAAAAAGTTATGAGCTTCCAAGCTCTCTCATGAACTTAATTGTTAACCATCCTACAAATTCACCCTTCTAGCTAACTATCCTACAAATCTGCCCCAAAAACCGCTAACAGAGTGACAATTTCGTCCTTCATCACTGCATTTTGTTGGAACTTTAATTCGTCCTCTAACCCCTTAAGACCAAAAATCAGGGTTGTCTAGGCACATAGGGTCGAGCGTTGGGCCTTAACACCCACCCTCGCCGATTAAGCCATTAGCACCGAGAATGCATTTATATGGCGCTATGGGGCCAAGGGTCGGGCTAACCGTCTACCCTTCCCACCAGGCCCCTTTTCATCTAGTGCACAATCTCGTTGGTGGTCCATAGGACCTGGGCTGGCCCTTACACCTTAGTGCCTTCGACCTCCATCATGGGTCATGTGCAATGGCCATAGGCTTTAGGGTTGTCCCCCCTTCGTAAGCTCCTTTGCACTGAGCACACAACCCTCCGTCTATGGTCATGTCAAGGGTGTTATAACTATGGGTTGGTCCCATGTCTTAGCGCCTCTTCTCCTCCCCATTGTTAGTGCCTATTGGGGTTATGTGTTGTGGTCCGGTGGCATTTGGTTATGGGCACTGAGACCTTAGGTCGGGGCTAAGCCCTAGCCCTTGGCTCCCCTGCTTGTGGTCCTGTGGGCGTGGGGTGGTCAGAGGGCTAGTGCTTAGCGCTGGTCCCTTCCCCCAAATAACATTTGCGTAAACATTAAATATGTATGGTGACTTTTGTATAACAAGAACCACAACGTGCCCTAACGATAAGGCGCGACATTGTTACTTGACCGACCTCGTGTTCGATCCCTATGGGGGGCAGTTTGGCCCATAACAAATTTTGGTCAACCATTGGGAGGTCACATGGCTGCCCACCATTAGCCCATGTGGTTCCCACCCATTAGCCATAAAACCACCAGTCAAAACACAGTAAAATTCGACCAATCCAGAGAGGACAAGTGGCAGACTATTATTGGCCCACATTGTACAATCAACCTGCCCAACCAGCGTACGGATTGCACAATGAGCGTACCTGCGAAATTTTTGCTTATTTGGGAAAATGATCAGAATAGGATATCAAAAGCATATGATATAAGTTTTGAGCGATTTAAGTTGCATTGGATTCAGATCGACGAACTCTTCGATTTGGCACTAGTTTCAAGAAGTTTTGGGCACTTTCATTTTTGTGCTTAAAATTGATCACCTAATCAGTGCCACTTCCTTAACTGACACACAGGGAGTCGAATCATATCATAGTATCTTCTTGTCACATGTTTATCCTGGTTGGCCAGTTTCTTGGGTAGATGTGGGAGAAGGGCATTCCACAGATCCTACTTTCACTCCATTGGATGCTGACAATGATCCTCCACTCCCTATCTAGGTGGATTCTCCCACAAGTTGACATGATCAAGCGAGCTTGGTTTTATGTGGTGGTTTTATGTTGTAGTGGTGTTTTACTTATCTCTGTTAATTTTTTGCATGTTATTTTCACTAGTTCTAGTTCATGTTGTTATTTAAGCGATCAACTAGTAATTATTTTGATATGTATGGGAAAACATCAACCTCTGTTGTTGGTCTGGTTTCCTAAATGGCAGACCAGTAACAACAAATAATCTACTATATATTTCTTTCTTAATATAATATAAATTTCTTAACCTTATGAAAAAAATGGTGCATCTAAAAGCATAAATATGACTCTCTTAAATATGGTCTAAACCATGATGTTTTTTCAAATAATGTGAAGTTGAGGTTTTGGGCTAATATGGTTCTATGTGTAGTATATGTTAAAAATAGGTTTCCATCTCATGCTTTTGGAAAAGAGACTACATATGAAATGTGATATGGTTGCATTCCTTCTTTTGGAAATGAGATTCCATACGAAATGTGGTATGGTTGCATTCCTGCTTTTGGAAATGAGACTTATTATGAAATGTGGTATGGTTGCATTCCTTTGGTGAAGCATCTCAAGGTATTTGGTTATGTCTGTTATGCCTTGATTCCCAAGGAGCAAAGAAACAAGTTTGATGCAAGGAACTAAAAGTGCATCTTCTTGGTGTACTCAAATACCACCAAGGCATGTCATATTTACGATGAGGTAAACAAGAAATTCATTCTTTCTAGAGATATAATTTTTCTTGAATCTTCCAAGAATCATAAATTTGTTGAGTGGCAACTCGATTATTTGGATAAACTCATGCATGTCTATACATATTATGAATGCAATGATCAGATTCCACATCTTGAAGGGAAGATCCATATTTAGACCAATATTTGGTATATCCTTTTGAAGCACCATCTCCCTATCATGAAGTCCTAGTGACTTCATTATATCAATAATTTCAATTGGATGATGTGAATAAGAGGGTTGAAAAGACGAGCCTTGATGGAGATGCAACACCATCTCAATCAGGGGAGAAACCTATACCATCCTAGAAAGGTCCAACAAAGTGGCTCATGAAGATACTTGAAAGCATTCATTGTAATGAGGTAAAAAAGATAGGAACTAGAGTTTCTACCAAAAAATATGGAGATGATTTAGATAATTTAGATTCAGGTAATGTATATGATATGGATGTTTCATGTTACCATGAATTGAATTTATCTACTAACTTTGAATTGACTATCATTGAAGAAGTTGCTTCTAATGATGAGTGGAAAGAAGCCATGCAAGAGGAGTATGATGCTCTTATCAAGAATTGCATATGGAAGTTGGTGGGTCCTCTATTTAGAACCAAACCAACTGGTTACAATTAGGTGTTCAAGAACAAGTATAAATCAAATGGCTCATTTGACAAGCACAAAGAGACGTTCATGGCAAAAGGACTTTGACATAAAGAAGGAAAAATTATGTCCATGCTGATGAAGAGTTGAGTGGAAAAAATTTTCCACCCTTCCAACCATACATCCTCATTCAAGGGACTTATTCCAACCCTATTTTCCAATAAAACAAGTGGACAAGACACCTAAGGGTCCCCATTTATTTATTCTCATTTTCCATTTAAAATTTTAGAGACACAACCATATATATGATTCATTACTAAATTTAAGTGTTTAACATGCAATTCTTTTTATTTTTTATTTACATTCATAGTAATCATTTTCATGACATTTAATGAAATATCACATTATCAATTAAAATACAAAGATACTTATATGAAAATTATTCAATGCTAACAAATATTCCAGGAAGAAGCCTTTTCCTCCCAACTACAAGATCAATTTCACATAAGTTTTATATTATTAGCCACCCCCCATCTAGGTCATGGTACATGGGGATGATTAACAAGCCTCTCATAAATGGGCTAGTTGAAATAAACTATCCTTCACAAACATGAGAACATTAGGGAACCCTAACTACTAAGCCTTCAACCTTTATGATAATCAGATGCCTCTCAACTAGTTGACAATGTGACTATGGAGATCCCTTCACTGGTGCACAATCCCTTGGCAATTTCCTTGCCCTTTGTGTTGGAAAACCAGAAAGGCATAAATATTTTCTTTATGTTGATAATTACTTGTGATATTATTATGTTCTTATTAACTTTCTTGTGTTTTTCTTGTAACTTAGTTCATCAAGCAATTACCAAAATCATAACATGAAGATCAAAGACACCAGATGTAGGCAAACAACCAGGGAAAAACCCCTATCCAGAGGAAAACCCATTTAACAATTCTTCCTTCAATAGTTTCACGAGATAATCCAAGACTCCTTGACCTAGACACAAATTTCTTGCAACCACCAAGTCAGCCTATCCCTTCTCTTGTAGATGATAACGTTCCAGCAACAACTTTGACCTTGATGTAGTAGTAGATCTTCGACCTAGTAGCAACAACAAAACTTCGACCTAGTAGAAGTAGTAGAAATTTCGACCCATTAGCAACTTCGATCTAGTAGCAGCAAAACTTCGACCTAGAAGCAACAACATAATTTCGACCTAGATGCAACAACATAATCTCCATCTAGATGCAACAACACAATCTCCACCTTGATGCAACACTTCGACCTTCCAATAGATAGCTGTAAATTCACACGTGTGAGAGAGAGGTAACCCGAAAACATCGATTTTCTTCTGCAACAAATCTCCTTCTATTTCTTCTGCAATTTATTATTCTTCTACCTCCTTCTCTTGAATATCGAACTTGTGTGAGTGATCTCCAAATGAATCGAACTACATTGTATATAGCCTTTTATGGAGTTCGAATTACCCTAATGTAGGCCAACTTGATCAGGTAAGGGACGATTTGCTGTGGAGGTGACAAATGACTTATTTTACTCAATAATAATTCTTTTTACATGATTCAAAAGCCCAAGAAGGGTCTCATTAAATGGACAATGACTCTAATGACTTAATATAAAGCCTAGAAGTCCTCAAAGGGGACTTTGACCTAAAACATGATGACCCAAGCATGAAACCCATGCTTTAATAAGTCATAATAATAATAATAATAATAATAATAATTTTTTCTTTATTTTGATAAATACATTTCATTTGAATCAAATACAATTATGAAGACCGAACCTAGTTACATTCTTCAACATTCCCTCTTAACTAGGGAGGTATTCATACATACACAGTACATGGAAGATCTCAAAGCACATGAACCATGAAGAGTTTAGGCACATACGGTACCATAGACTAGATTCCTAACTAGGGAAATCTATCTGGGTGGGACTAAGATGGACTAAAGCTTCCAACCTCTCTAGGTACCATCAGACTTATTTACTAACCATCAACACAGATAAGATAAGATAATTATATTTATGTCCAACTAATGACCACAAAGTAGGTCAAAGGGACTGTTGAGTACACTAGTGTATATACAATGCGGGAGAACCAAACGGTCTCCTATAAAAGATACAATGCATTAAGTAAATTAACATCTGGCCCAAGTGGAGAAGATCTAGGAGTTAATAGGTCTGAGGATCAGACCCATCTCTCCTAACATCTGAGGTTGAATGAATAAAATTAAAGAAACTCAACAAAGCCTGTTGGCCTGATGAAGAGTCGATGGCAAGTGCAGAACTAGGTGTGTAATGCAAGGTCATAGCTCTATGACCAACACCACCCTCCCTACTTCAAGAACTAGACATCAACACATAGGCTGTCCAGAAGTCCTCCCGGGCATACACAATCCCTTAACACATCAAATCTCTCCCAATCAAACAGATCGATAACATCGAGCATGCTTCCAAAACTTCGAGAGATTTGCTTGAACAATCACAACCCCAATTAGTAACAAACTTTCAAATATACATAAGTAAACACAAACCTTCGGGTTTTTTCAATCATCTTGATGTTGCTTCACAATTTATCATAGTAGGACTTAGAGGCTTCCCAATGAGATCTTGATAGAAGATTCCACAATCATACAACTTCCCTTCCTACTTGACATGCAACAACATATTCTACAAGTAGATCCTTCTTTCCTTCTTTCAATAGTATCTCAATAAAAATTCTCCAATTTCTTCTTCAAGGTATCCATCATGACTATAATATGCTATCCCTCTCAAGGGAGATATACCCTTTCTTTTATCTAATATCCCTCTTAACTTAGGGAGATCAACTTCTTTCTATGACATCAGAGAATCTTTCATGGCTTCCATCCTTCTTATCAGAGTCATCTTGATCATCATCATTCATATAATTTCCTTCACCATGCTTATCAATCAAATCAACTTTACTTCTGAATATCTTCAACATCTTGAAGATTATGTACTTGTACAACTTAGACAACAAGTACAACCAAATACATATATAGAAGCCTGAACTTAATTATACCAGAATCATGGAAACATTAGACTTTAGATATCAAATACCTAAACTTAGTTAGGTTCATAGTCAACAAGAGACACATAATTTTAAACTTCAACTTTTGGCTCGAGTTGTTAGGTTATAACCCCTAGATCACATCAATAACTCAATCAAGATATCAGCCTTATATATCTAGGACCTCAATATTTCTTCCAAAGAGATGACATTCTTTACTATAATATATTGCAAACACTAGAAGCAATTCAAACAAGTATAGTTATACAATTCATCAAATACTTTAGAATTCATATGTTAGACTTCCACTAGTATTTAATTCAAACCCTAAATTCCATACATGAGACACTAAGCTTCAATATTTAAAACCAATCACAACACAAACAAAGGTTTCAACTAAATGACCAACTTCTACTATGATGTGTTGTAAACCCTAGATTTTATCATCATAATGGAAACACTATCACCATATCCTAGAATATCAAGCTTCTACTAGGGCTTAGTTACAAATTCTAGAATTTACACACTATGAGCATCAACAATTAGGTTAGCACATATACATATCTAGGATTTAATGCACACACATATCACTATCCATAAAGAAAGCCCAAGACACCAATATCAATACATTTAAAGTTAGACATATAACAATCTTAATTAGGTTAGGGTTTCGATCGGACAGACAAACATACACCTATGATTTCTTTCCTAGGAGCTTACTATAGATATTATAAGGGTTTTGCTCATAAGCCCTAATTTACCAAAACCTCAAGGTCTAGGAATGCATTACCATTTAACCATAAAGAACTAGGGTTTCCATGACAATACTAAAGCCCCAAACATGACATTACCATCAAAACCCCAAGCATCAAAAGAAATGGATTTTCTAGATTTCACCAGTAACCTTAAGTAGGCTAGGGTTTTCACATTAGCATTGGAATACCCTTAGGTTAGGGTTTTACAGAGAACCTTTTAGGGTTCCATAAACATGATGATTTTAATGAGGATGGATTCAATCTAATGATTAATCACACAAATAAGAATATTTAAGATTCAAAGGTCCTAGACATAACACTTGTTAGTAATGTAAAGCAAATTTATTAGAATGAATGAATATACCTTTATCAAGAAGAGAATAAAACTTATGATCCATAACATACCTTTGAGTTGTTTTCTAGACAAACCTTACAGGACATCAATTCCAATATAAATTCTATCATGCTTTGTTTTGTAAGATCTTCTCCAAAGCCCTTGAGCATATCAACAAGCTTTTCCTAAATAATGAAAATATGAAAAAAAATGTTATTAGCATCTAGTACAACCTCATTCAGATAAGAGAAGGAAACCAAATATAAAAAGGATAATACAGGGAATAAGATACTTATCTTTGAAAAAATGGTGAGGGCTCCCTCTCAATCCAATCTCGATGGATACCTATAAATATATCAAAACAATTAATAAATATTTTTCCAAAGCATGTTAAAACTACAAGTACTAGAAATCAAAGCATAAAGGAAAACAATTCAAAATTTAGAGTAGAAGGATATGTAATGGATAGAGTCCCTAATAAACAAGTTTTTGACTTTGGATCCTTCCATCTTTTTCTTCTTTGGTGAACATTCGTTGGCAATGTTTGCTTGATCCCTATCTCTTCTTGGATTCTCTGGACAATTACTTCTATAGTGACCCATCTTGTGACAGTTGTAGCATTCATTCTTGGATAGGTCTATCTTCTTCCTTGACCCTTTAGACTTCTTAAAGGTTTCTTTATTCTTCTGATGAACAAAATAGGCATTCAAGATTTTCTCTTCTTCACTCTCCTTGTTGTTTACTTAAGATATTTTGAATTCTTTTTATTCGAATGTAGGAGTATCCTTCCAAATCTCTTGAACGAAATCTATGTTGGATATATATGTGATGAGGTTATCCTTTATTCCATCCACTATTAGGCTTATGGCCAAAATCTCTGTTTCTTTAAACTTTTTTTTCACTGCTTCACTTTATTCATCCACAGGCTTCTTTACTTTTCCTTTGACTAGATCCAAGACTTCATTATTCTTGAGGATGAGATCTATCCTCTTTTTCTGTGGCTTGTAATTGGATGCTCCTTCTAATTTGCTTTCTCCCTTTATTGAGGTAGACATGATTCTTGAAGATAGTAGGCTTCTCTCCTTTTGTGATCCCATTTGATGACCCTTATTCAACTTGTTGAGATTTCCTTATTATCCTTTCAATAGATCTTCAGACTGCCTTTTTCCTTATTCTTCACCTTACCTCTTAAACCACGTTGGAAAATTAGAAAGGCATAAATAGTTTCTTTATGTTGATAATTACTTGTGATATTCTTACGTTCTTATTAACTTTCTCGTGTTCTTGTTTTGTCTTAGTTCATCAAGCAATTACCAAAATCATAATACAAAGATCAAAGACACCAGATGTAGGCGGACAACCACGGAAAAACCCCTATATAGGGGAAAACCCAGGGAACAATTTCTTCCTTCAATAGTTTCACGAGATAATCCAAGACTCTTTGACGTAGAAATAGACTTCCACCAACCACCAAGTTAGCTATTCCCTTCTCTTGCAGAGATAACCTTCCAACAACAACTTCGACTTTGATGCAACAACCAATCTTCAACCTAGTAGCAACAACAAAAACTTCGACCTAGTAGTAGCAACACTTCAACCTAGAAGCAACAACATATCTTTGACCTAGATGCAACACTTTGACCTTCCAGTAAATAACCTAGTAAATTCACATGTGTGAGAGAGAGGTAACCCAAAAACTTTGATTTTCTTATCTAGCAAATCTCCTTCTATTTCTTTTGCAATTTCGTATTCTTCTACCTCCTTCTCTTGAATATCGAACTTGTGTGAGTGATATCCAAATGAATCGAACTGCACTGTATATATAGCCTTTTATGGAGTTCAAATTACCTTAATGTAGGCCGACTTGGTGTGGAGGTGACAAATGACTTATTTTACTCAATAATTTTTCTTTTTACATGATTCAAAAGCCTAAGAAGGGTCTCATTAAATGGACAATGCCTCTAATGACTTAATATAAAACCTATAAGTCCTCAATGGGGACTTTGACTTAAAACATGATGACCCAAGCATGAAACCCATGCTTTAATAAGTCATAATAAGTCATAATAATAATAATAATAATTCCTTTTTCTTTCTTTTGATAAATACATTTCATTATGACTCAAATACAAGTATTAAGACCAATTCTTCAACACCTTTCTTATCATGCTTGTTGAGCAAGCATCAAATTGCTACCCCTAAGCTAAACTAAGTACCAGGGCTCCCTTGCAAATATTTGGCATGCAAGATACATTTTTGGTGAGCCCAAAACATATGAACATTAATCCATATCTATGATTGACACTTTCTAGGCATATTTGGGCACCAAAAATGCACTTTATTTGTTGAAAATGTTTGATCCAACATCCTAGTTGGGATTGGAAAAATTCCACTTGTGTTTTTCATCTCTTCTGACACTCATGTGCCTTTGCTTTCTCTATGCATGGCTAAATATCTATGTGAATGATTGTTTCACATGATTTTCCATTCATGTGTTTCTATCCTTCCAAAATTCTCCACATTCAATATAGTCTGTTGTTGTACATCCCGAAGGTTTTCCTTATTCTTCCAAGTAGATCTGTGGTTTAGCTTCAAATTCCAAGGAAGTTACTTAGCCGATTCCTTCCATGGAATTTTGAAGGCCCATTTTAGTTGCCACCCTAAATTCCACAATTATTATGGTGATTGTTCCAGCTACTTGGTCATTCACAATTAATAAGATCTTGGGCAAGAGGGAAAAAAGCTCAAAATTGAATTTGAATTTCATGGCAAGGCTTTGGAAGAATAGTTTCCCCAACCCCCTCAATGCTCATTCCCACTCATGGTATCATAACCCATGTTAGTACTTGCATTCTAAGACAACTATTCAATATTTTAATTAACGAAGAATTACCTACATATTTCATGTTGTTTTAACTTGTTTAACATTTACATGCAAATTCAAGCAATCTAATATTTAATTACAATATCATTTGGGGTTAAAATGATGATGTTACAACAAAATCCTATATATTGTATTGTAAACGACGAAGTGAAAACTATGAGAGTTAGAAGCGTGGCTCCAACATTTGCTAGTTTTCCTGGTTAAGGGTTCCTAGGGTAAATTTGCAGGTATTGTATGTTATTGATATTGTTTACTTTTCAATTTTATGAGGAATCTCTGTGTACATTGCTTTATTGTAAAATGTTTAAAACTTACATATTAAATAGTCCCCCCACTTCAATGTGAAATATACCTTCATTTAGAGTTCAAATTTGTCTTTCACCCTTGCCTATAAATAAAAAGATCACGAAAGTAAAAATTTTTCCATGTCGTCAAGTATTTTAATGTCCTTTAATTTAGCATCATATATCGCCTTATCAATTTATGTAGTTGTTTTGTGAAAATCCATTCTCTATAAATATGAAGGCATAAAATGATTTACTAGTGATATATTTACTATGAAATCTGAGATATTGCATTTATTTTACTATATTGTAGAAAAGAGAACAATGAAATGTTATCTATGTAACCGGAAAGTTTCAAATTGTGTTGGACATCAACAATTTGTCATATTTTAATTAACCTTTGATGGATCGGAAGTTTAACACATGCAAACATACATATATTTTTTAAGATTTAATCAGTAACTTGTTGGGTTTATTTAGACGAGGCTTAGGTTAAAATATAATCCCCAAGATAGAGCCAACAACGAAGCCAACTCCTAACAATTTTTTTTTGACTTAGCAAGAGCCAACGTGTTCCATCTAAGGATATCTACCCTTCTAACTTTAACACAATGGACCAACATGTCACTTCATTGAAATATAATATAACTAGAAAAGATAGAAGAAGTATTCCCAACATTTTGAGCTAAACAAATGTAATGATCAAGAACTTAACCTTAAAAAAATAAAAGAATTCAAATTCTTACATCTCCCAATTTAAAAGGGAAAAATGATCTAAAATATAACTCATAACTGATTAAACTAATCCTCAAAACTTATTTTAAAAATAAACTATTATATTTTTTAATAAAATTTAATTTATAAAAACCCCTATTTATTTATTTATTTTTTTTTTACCTATAATAATTTCAAAATACATTTCAAAACACATATCTTCACATACTAAAAGAGAAGTTAACCTAACCTAAAGTAAAACCTAATCGATCTTTTCATACACTTATCTTCCCACATGAAGTTAGCTTAATAACCTAAAGTAAAACCTAATTACTCTGTAATCATTTCCACACATGAGAAATGAAGTTAACCTAATAACCTAAAGTAAAACCTAATGGCTCAATCACGCCCTCATCTCCACACATGAGAATAGAAGTTAACCTAAAGGAATCCCAAGTCGCTCTATCATGCACTCATCTGCACACGAGAGGGGAAGTTAACCTAAACTAAAACCTAATTGCTCTACCATGCATTGTTGACACATGGGACGAGAGTGGACCTAAAACCCTAAATTAAAACCTAATTGCTCATCTAATACTGTTGCTTGCACTCGAAAGTAGCATACCAGACCAGAGCCTCAATCCTTCTTTAACTCGACGCGACTGAAGCGCTTGAGCAAAGGGCTTACCTTGCTTGTGAGTCTGGTAATTCTTCAAGCCCCCCTCAATGCCCATCTGCCCAATTTTTTCAGATTGAAGATTTAAGCCTATCCTCACTGGTATTAAATATCTTTGCACAAAGACTTTAGGAGGGTTTTGGGATGTGGTGTTCAATCACAGTGTGTGACGTGACATGCGCAAAATGGCTGATCGGTTCAGATTTCTTGGGTATTTCAGGAAGGAAAAGAACATCGCCAAACTCATTTACATCAATGCAAAGAATTTTTATTACCGTGAGCATAGGCTCAAATCTGCAATTTCCACTTTTGCAAAGATTGGGCTCTGAGGGATAAGGCTTTACCAGAATTAGTAGCAATGTTCATACCTTGAGAGGAAAAAGTTAGGGTCTTTTAAACAGGCCGAGGGTTTGGGGATTAAGAAGGGATCAAAGAAGTTTGCAAATGCTTTGTGGGTGGCTTAGGGACGCGGAAAGAAAACAGAGATCGAAGACTGCGGTTTCTGAGCATTTTAGATTTTTTGGGAACACAAATTTCGGAATTATTGAGACCGGGATTCATAAATAGGAGCAAATTGGCAATACTGTTTCATTCTTTTCTATTCAAGGTATAACTCACTATTTCTTTTTCTTCATTGTCTTTAAATGTGTGATTACAGTTGCTTGGCTCATGGCTTAGGGACGCGGAAAGAAAACAGAGATCGAAGACTGCGGTTTCTGAGCATTTCAGATTTTTAGGGAACACAAATTTCGGAATTATTGAGACCGGGATTCATAAATAGGAGCAAATTGGCAATACTGTTTCATTCTTTTCAATTCAAGGTATAACTCACTATTTCTTTTTCTTCATTGTCTTTAAATGTGTGATTACAGTTGCTTGGCTCATAATGGTAACATCTAAAGAGGAAGGAAGCATTTAGTCAAGGTATAACTCACTCTTTTTTTTTTTTCCATTGTCTTTAAATGCATGATCACTCTTTTTTTTTTTTTTTTTTTTTTTTTATTTTTTTTTTTTTTTCTTTTATTTGTTCTGGTCTTTAAATGCATGATTACAGCTGCTTGGCTCATAACGGTAACGTCGAATGAGGAAAGAAAGGCTTGGCTCATAATGGTAACGGCTAATGAGGAATTTTTCCATTGTCTTTAAATGCATGACTACTCTTTTTTTTTTTCATGGTCTTTAAATGCATGATTACAGCTGCTTGGCTCATAATGGTAACGTCTAATGAGGAAAGAAAGGCTTGGCTCATAATGGTAACGGCTAATGAGGAAGGAAACATTTAGTCTCAACGAAAGTAAACTTATATTGAGAAAGACAATATTTAAATAAAGCTTTTTCTTTTTGGCAGCTCGGCAACTCATAAGAAAGCAGACATGTTCTAAATATGTATTTGTAATCTCTTTAAAAAAATAGAAGTGAATGTTACAGTCTTTTATCTTATTTTGTGTGATTTGTTTGATTCATTAATTTTGAGCAGAGTTTTGTAAGATCCAGCTGAAAGTCTGAGTCTTCGAGAGCCTCACGTCGGGACAATTGCAGATCAATTGCTATTAGAGCAAGTCGCTCTTTGAGGCTTGATTTTTTTTTAATATACTTTGTTGTTGGTGTTGAGCCTTAGAGAGCCTCACGTTGGGACAATTGCAGCAACTGCTATTAGAGCAAGTCGCTCTTTGAGGCTTGTTTTTTTTTAATATACTTTGTTGTTGTTGTTAAATGCTCGTTTATTTAATGTTTTTATTTTTATTTTTCTATTCCCCACAGGTTTTTGTTTTCCAGCCATTCTATATTCACTTTCTTTCTTAATATGTATCTTTTTCTTTGCACATTCTCTAGCTTTTTTTCACACATCCTCTAGCTACAATGTCTCTGTTCCTCTGCCTCGTCACAACATCTGTCACAACATCTACAACACCCATGGCCATTTTTGTTACAAGTCTGCAACACATTTACATTTATAGTTGGCCATTTTTGTTACAAGTCTGCAACACATTTACATTTATAGCTGGCCATTTTTGTTACAAGTCTGCAACACATTTACATTTATAGTTGAGCTATATATTTGGTGTGGCCTGGTTCTGTACTGCTCCAAGAATCCATGAGTTTTTATATAAGGAGCAGCATTCAGAGCGGGTTCTATTTGGAGATGTGCCCTGTTTTAGTAGGCACCTGCTTCACATTTTTCAGTTTCAGCGTAGAAACATATAGTAGCATCCTGCTTGGGTTCATTTGGAGCGGTTCATTTGGAGCTTGGGTTCATTTGGAGACTTGCCCTCCTACTCCAAGTTTCATCAACAGTCAGCATCATATCACATAAACTCCAACATCATATCACATAAACTACAGCAGCATCAGCATCCAGCTTGGGTTCTTTGGAGATGTACCCTTCCACCCCAGGGTATGTAGGCACCCGTCACTTTATCAGTTACCATCATATCACATCAACTCCAGCGGCATTCAAAAATCATAAATCATTCCACAGCAGTATTCAAAAATCCATCCAGCCATGACTTCACACTTGAACTTGGAGGTGCAGCCATGGCTTCACACTTAAACCTGGAAGCTGAAAGCAGGGGACACATTCCATCTAAATTGAGAGGAACTGGGCAGCAAGCCTGCCTGGCTAATAATGGTAACATCTATTGACGAAGGAAACATGTAATCCTAGAATACTTATATCAAGAAAGACAATATCTAAATAA
Organism: Pinus taeda; assembly: GCA_000404065.3. NCBI lineage: Eukaryota > Viridiplantae > Streptophyta > Pinopsida > Pinales > Pinaceae > Pinus > Pinus taeda. The sequence continues at coordinate 183,562 of APFE030179027.1, forward strand.
TGTATTTAGCTTTTCTTATTTGGCAACTCATAGAAAGCATGGTAACATCTAATGGTAACTTCCTTCTATTGAGGAAGGAAACATCTAGTCCTAGAATTCTTGTATCAAGAAAGACAATATTTAAATAATGTATTTAGCTTTTCCTATTTGGCAAGCTCATAAGAAAAGTTCTAAATATGTATTTGTAATCTCCTTAAAAGGCTATGTATTTAACTTTTCCTATTTGGCAACTCATAAGAAAGCAGACATGTTCAATCTCTTAAAAAGGCTATCAAGCCAAATAGAAGTGAATGTGACAGTCTTCTATCTTATCTTGTGTATTCATTTATTTTGAGCAGAGTTTTGTAAAATCTGGCTGAGAGGTGAGGCTTAGCCTCTCTATAAGCTATTCTTATATTGTCATGACAATCAAATAACAGGTACTACACAACACTTTGAGTTACATGTTATGAACTTTTACATTTAGATGAAACTTGCTATTTTACCTAATAGAGTTAGGGCTGCCTTGAAATGTGGCGGTCTCCCCAGCTGACAAAATGCCCCTTTCCGGGCAGCCCTCATCTGTGTCGGACAAAAAAAAAATCATGGTTCCTACTCATTCGGCACGATCAGAATTTTGAGCTCTGGGTAGGTTCGTTGACCCCGAAACCTCTTGGGTGTGGTGGAACCATGGACGGGGAACTTGATTTCCGCTATTGAGCCGCAATCTATAGCCAGAAGAGAAGGCGTTTTATCACCAGTTTAACTGACACTCGGTACAAATGCATAGCGAAGACATCATCTTTGCAAAGACAAGCTCAACTTATCAATGAAGAGTATATGAAATTTTAGCTCTTAGAAGTTAGAACAGTTGGAGATTTTATTCATTGTGTTACTTGAGTAGGCCAGTCATCGTTATTTGATGTTGGTTGATTCTCTTTAGCAATATATTTATTTTGGATAGAAACTAGTGTTCTTGATCAATGCTGCTACTTTTTTGTTAGTTCGATCTTTGTACATATTTTCTTTCTGTATCACATGGGCATGTAGTCAACTTCGAAGTCCTTATTTGCAGGACTTTATTACAAGATATTTGTTTTTTTCCTTTGCTGGGAAGATTGTCTATAGAAATTTACAGCTGTCCTTTGGCTAAGTGGTTGCACTACGAGGGGTGTCTATGCCTTCAAAATAAAAAATCATCCCGGGCTTGCACTCTTGGGGTTTTTGAACCTGGGTCTCTCTGTAATATAAGCCTGGCCATCTCTATGCTTTCTTCTAGACCATGGGTGAATGCTTTTAACATTGCTTGTGTATCCTTGCTCGGACTTGTAGTGGGTCATGCAGTGCAAGTCTGCAAGCTCACTTGGAAGAATGAGCACACAACAGAATGATGGAAAAAAGAGAAAATATTCGTCTTCCATATTTTTAAGAACGGTATCTCTCTTTTTTATTATTTACAAGTAGATATTTACGCTACAAGTTTGTGACAAAATTGGAAATGAAGGACCAAAGTAGATTTCCAGCTTATCACAGATCAGCCTAGAATATTTTTCTTCAGCGAATATGGTTAACATCGTCAATTAAAGCAGACAATATACTAAATTCTCCCTGTCTTGACTCTCACCATTAGGAGTACGAAAGAGCAATTTGGATGTTTGAGTATTTTAATAAATTTAAATTTACCAGGGGTTTTTGTCGGTAATTTGATGATTAGGATCAATTTTGATGTAGTAATCTTGGCATATTTCGAGTGATAATCCTATAGGGTGTTGGTAGTCTAGAAAAAGATTTAAAGAGGATTTTGACTATCTAATTTGGGCTTTTCTTCTTCATTGCTTTCTTTCGTGAAAACTACTAAATGATTATTTTTTCCCTTCTTGCCATCCTGTAATTCATTGACGCTAAATGTATGCACAGGTTATCCTTCTCATTGTAAATCTTGTTTTTTACATTTTTAGAATTTTAGTATATGGCCTTTATGGAGGATTATAATATCACACTTGTAGACCCATTTTTATCCCGGAGGCTATAAATATATCATATTTATATTTTGATGACATCAAGATCTTTGTTTACTAAGGAAGAAATCGTCATTTCATTTCAAGGATAATGGAAATTACACTTCTTACTTCCACTTGCACCATCAGGGACTATAGATTTTTATCCTCTAGTTTTGGCCCAAAAAGGATTTCATCTTGTGTATATATATATATATTATATTTTTTTGCTTGCAAAACATTCGCAAGCTCTAAGTCTCTGAGGCTTGAAAAACAAAAAGACCAGTTATAAGACAAAAAAGCGATAACCATCAAGCTCAATAAGAACAAATATTTAGAGACTTTCTTGTAAATTGGACATTAAAAGTCGCTTTCAGTGATAGATACAGGCTATAACTCCATTCCTGCATTCTTCAACCAATGCTTTGCCTGCAGCAACCTGTTTGATAAAGCATCCGCTGTCACATTGTGCTTCTTGTACACATGCGTGATGAAACAGATTCGAAGGCATTTGCAATTTCCTTTAACTGATCACCCAAATTGGACATTAAAAGTTGATTTCAGAGATAGATACAGGTTACAATTCCATCCCTGCATTCTTCAACCAATGCTTTGCCTGCAGCAACCTGTTTGATAAAGCATCCGCTGTCACATTCTGCTTCTTGTACACATACGTGATGAAACAGATTCGAAGGCATTTGCAATTTCCTTTAACTGATCACCCTGGACATTAAAAGTTGATTTCAGAGATAGATACAGGCTACAGCTCCATCCCTGCATTCTTCAACCAATGCTTTGCCTGCAGCAACCGGATTGAGAAAGCATCCGCTGTCACATTGTGCTTCTTGTACACATGCGTGATGAAACAGATTCGAAGGCCTTAAATTGATATTAAGCAACTGATCAATAACATTCATCCAGTTTTTAACCAGCCTTTAGTCCCCATATACTTGCAAATGAGATAAGCTACTATCGAGATCACATTTGAGGAGTATAAGATTCATGAATCCTGCAAAGTTGTTAGTCCGTCTGCTAATCCTACTTCATTTGAAAAAAATGTTTAAATACAGAACTGTTATATTTCATACTGTCATAGGGCCCTGGCATGCCCCATTAAAACAAACCCATGCTTTCTCTTTATATATGACATCAAGATCTTTATGACCCTTTGAGGTTTGTTTAATGATGTTAATGTTGTTGTGTGGTTGCACTAGTGTTGTATTTCTTCATCATTGGCTATGTCCTATATAGTTGTAGGGAATTCTCTTCTATACGGATGTTGGCCTCTTAACATTTTTTTTAATGTAAAGTGTCTGCTAAAGGTCTCAAAAATTCGTCTCAAAAGTTCAAATGTAAGTGTCTCTGTCAAAGGTTCCCAAAACTGTTATCAACAGAATTAGGCAATCTTTCTTCAATTTCTTGTGGGCAGGTAAAAAAGAGAGCGCTGTCTTCCACCTTGCAAAATGGGAGGTGCTGTCACAGCCCAAAACTTGTGGAGGCTGGGGTTTTAAAAACCTTCACTGGCTTGGCACAACTCTGGCAATCAAAAATACGTGGAGAGTTATTACTGGTGCATGTATTTGGAGCTCTCTAATCGCTGACATGTATTTGAAAAAAAACCCTTTTCCGAACGGATCTGGTTGGTAAAACCTTCATCTTTCAAAGGTAGATCAAATATACGGAGTGCTCTGGTGGCTGGTGTGCCTTGGATAAAAAGATGGCAAATGTGGATCCTAGATATGATGGTAACAACATAAAGATAGGAACGGAACCATACATTGGAGGAACAACCTTTTTCAAATTATTTCAGGACCTAATTAATCAGCTTAACTTGGTTGGCATTTTAAGGCTGGGGCATGCTTTCATTCCAGGCTCTGAGGGCATTTTTAATGGAAGATGGAAATCCTCGGTGGATTTGGGCCTGCAGGGTACTCTAGCATTGGAGTTGGAGGGATACACTCAAAATCTGTCTCGCAGTGGTCTCATTCTTAATGACAGGAAGGATAACTTAGCCTAACAAATGAATCCAACTTTTGGCCAAATTATAACCAAGCTAGCCTATGCAGTTCTCAGCGGAAAATGTGGTCTCGCAATTTAAATGGTGGTATAAGAAAATTTGGATTTGGGACATTCCACCAAAGCTTAAATGCTTCCTTTGGTTGACTCTGGAAAACATAATTCTAACTTGGGGACAATTTGTCCAAGTGAGGTTTCTTGGGCCCAAATGTTTGTGCTCTATGTAAACAAGGGCCTGAATAAGTTGAACACTTATTTTTCCAGTGTGTTTTTGCAGAAGCCCTGTGGCAGGAAGTCATCATAAGTCTCAACCTCACGGTTTCCGGTAGTTTTTTGGAGACTTACTTACTCTGGTGGGACAACAATATGGGGATCCATAAGTTCCTTCAAGTTTATGTGGCTTGGCACAATAAACTGATTTTTGAAAACCAACAGATGAGCATTCAAAAGATCCTTCCTCGGATTCTTGGCTTTTTTCACGACTATCTGAAACAGAAAAAAGTCCAATCAACAACGCATTACAACCTCTCCTTTGGCATTCTCAGTGGACATCTCTGGTTTCTTCGATGGACCTTAACAACATGGAAGCTGTGGTGGAGGTGCTACTATTTATTTCCCCAGAAAAATCTTGATGCAGATCTATCTGAGTAGGGGGTTGGGTTCCAACACAAAAGCATAGCTAGTAGCATGTTGGGCTCTTCTTCTGGTCGCTGATTCCCTGAAGGTGCCTCAATTTCATGTGCAAGGAGATTCTCAGGGTGTGATTGGATGGCTCCAAGGAAGACATCAACTTCAAGCGGTAGATCTCCTGTTTTGGAAGGAGAGAATCAAATTTCTAAAAGATCACTTTCAATACATCTCTTTCCAACATGTTCACAGAGAGTTCAATTGCAGGGTTGATGCTTCCTCTAAAAGAGGCCTTCTGGAGGAGGAAGGTGTTATCATTGCGGAAAAATTTCTAGATAATCATCTTCAGTGGAGAGGGCGATTCCTGGTCCCCTCTAGCCACCAGCTTCTTCCTCTTTAACTTGTTGGGTTATTTTGTTGCAAACAGGTCTAGTTTTCTGTGATCTTGTGTTCTATTTTATCATGGTTAGAAAATTTTGTCACTGGTGGTGATCTCAGTTTTTTGTTTAGATCTGTTTGTTCTGGCTAAGCTTAGATACAATTCTCTGCTATATTTAATTTGCAGCTGCTATTTTCTGTTAAGATTATAGAGCTGGGTCCTGTTTTACATATTTTGGGCAATCTATATGTAGATTCTCTTTTATTGGCCGTTTTCTCGGCTGTAATAACTGGTTCTATTTTTGGCAACAATACTTCTTTGCTATAATACAAAGAATGAGCTCTTCTTTTCTGAAAAACAATCATATTGACAAAACAGAATAATAAGGTCAACTAGGCCTATTGAAGTGCATGATAGTCGAACGCTTGGAGCAATAGGGAAAACTAACACTAATTTATTTTGAGGAAAGTGTTCTCCATCAAACCGAGTTTCTTACTCAACAACTTAAATTTCCCCTTAGCTAGTGGCTTTGTCATAGGGAAAACTAACACTAATTTATTTTGAGGAAAGTGTTCTCCATCAAACCGAGTTTCTTACTCAACAACTTAAAATTCCCCTTAGCTAGTGGCTTTGTCATAGTTTTTGCCACTTGCAAGTCTCAAGGAACATACTTAAGGACCAATACTCCCTTATGAAACCCTATATTTAAGGAAATGGGTACTGAATGCCAATGTGCTTGGAGTTATCATGGAAAACTAGATAGAGAGTTTTACACAACTTTGTTTGTCGCAATAAACAATACTCGACTCTAGCTTCTCAGTGGACAACTCTACTATCAATTTGCGAAGCAAAACAAACTCACAAGAAGCAATTGAAGTTTTCATTTGCCTTTGTTGAATTAAGTGCAACTGTTATCTAGCTTCTCAGTGGACAACTCTACTATCAATTTGCGAAGCAAAACAAACTCACAAGAAGCAATTGAAGTTGCCATTTGCCTTTGTTGAATTAAGTGCAACTGTTATCTGCTGCTTATTGGACTAATACATCATACCCTTTCCCAAGCTAAATCAAAATCCATGAGTGCTCTTCCGCATATGTTGCTTAAATAGAATCAACAAACTATGCAATAACTACTCAACTATCTCCTTCATACCTTATGCCATAAATGAAAGGTTCCCTTCTAGTATTGAAGCTTTAGCAATGATTCAATGAATTTGTTAATAAATCATACCCTTCCCCAAGCTAAAACTAAATCCAAAAGTGCTTTTCCTTAGCACTTTCATACCTTATGCCATAAATGAAAGGATCCCTTCTAGTATTGAAGCTTTAGCAATGATTCAATGAATTTGTTAATAAATCATACCCTTCCCCAAGCTAAAACTAAATCCAAAAGTGCTTTTCCTAGCACTTGCATGTGTTGCTTAAATAGAATCAACAAAACTATGCAATAACTACTCAACTATCTCCTTCATACCTCATGTGCCATAAATGAAAGGTTCCCTTCTAGTATTGAAGCTTTAGTAATGATTCAATGAATTTGCTAAGGTTCAAACGTGGAATTGTTTGATTTGTTCATTGCAAAACATATCAAACCTCATGCCATAAATGAAAGGTTCCCTTCTAGTATTGAAGCTTTAATAATGATTCAATGAATTTGCTAAGGTTCAAACATGGAATTGTTTGATTTGTTCACTGCAAAACATATCAAACTTGATATTCTCAAGATACATAAGGGAATTTTAGAATAAAAAATATGCTATATTAGCCCTAATCATGTTTCAAGTTCTATAGGTAAATAACAATTTTGACATTATTCTTTACTCATTATGTTGAGAGGCACTCTCCATCCCAATAAGAGATTTTGTATTGTTATGTCCTATCTTGTCTTGTTAAACATTTTGAATCGATCAAATTACATAAAAATTAATAAAATAAAATAAATAAATATATATTGAGGTTAAATATCAATATATGTTGGTATTTTGGGCTCACTTTGACAACCTATGGTTTTGCCAATAATATTTTTTATGTAGAAATTATATATATATATATATAATAATATATATATATAAACTAACCTAGATCCAGTCGAACTAGGTCTACTAAGTGAGAGGGATCAAATCTTGAAGTGCAAACCTTGTTTTTGAGTGAAAAGAGATTTGATCCCTCTCGGTGTTTGGTAGATCCAGAGTTACGATGGATCTAGGTTAATATTTATAGAGTTCAATTCATAAGCAAGCCAACTATCTAATGAAGCTCTTTTATTGTTGGAGGGTTTCTTATCTAAGCAAGAGTTTAGTGAAAGGATTCAAATCTCAAACTCTGTAAGATCTATTTACTAATGAAGGAGGTGGAAGAACTTCCAATTTATGCTTTGTATTGTGAATTGTGCTTGAATTTTTGATAGAGCCTTAGGGCTATAAAGAGTGTTGTAAAATAGTTATTTGAAGGCAGTGTTTGAGGAGACTAGGAAGATTGTAATATGTAGAGAGACCATTTAAATGTGATATTTTTCTTGTGTGACAAAAGGAATTGACAATTGGGCCGATTCTATACTTGTGTGGCATGCCATTATAACATCTAGGTGCTTACATATGCCCTTTTTGTAGACACGGGTAAGTCGGGTGGTTTGAACCTCAAATTTTTTGGTACATAACACTTCATTATCATGGTGCTTATTGATTGAGTTGCCTCTCGAGGGTTCATTTCAATGCAATATTAGGATTGTTAATTTTTGAGCCTTTAAAGGTAGTGATAAGTGTATTATGAGTTTACACTTGAAATATTGAATATAAAGATTTCTTTTTGGGGGAAAAATGATACTTCTAGGTTCCACCTAGCTTCCTATACATAGATGGATCTACCATATAAGAATCTAAATCAATAGATACTTTCAAATTTGACACCATTGGAGTGGCCAAGTTGTTTGCATTTGAAATTTCTTTAGAATCATGATTGTGTACTTTGTTTACCCAAGGAAGATCTCACTTGCTCTTTGCCAAACTTGGAGACCTAGAGACTAATTCCTAAGGCCAATGTCCTGGATATCAAATTCGTTGGCCAACTTCTCCTTGCACCATGCAATAAGCCTCTCGTAACTAGTAAAAATCAATTCATCTATAAAGAGAAATGAAACAATCATATTAGATTTATGATATAGATAATAAAGGTCAGGATTTGCAATATTGTTGGTGAAGCCCAAATTTAGCAAGTACTCATCAATCCTTGAGTACCATGCACTGGTGCTTGTTTTAACCCCATAACAACTTTCTTCAATCTACATGTGGGTATTTTGCCCATGCATCCCAAAACCCCTCAATTGATAAATGTACAATTCCTCCTTGTATAGACCATTCATAAAAGCAATCTTTGCATTTATTTGGCATAAAGGGTAGTAAAAAATTGATGCAATAAACATAATGACTTTGATAGAACTATACCTTTGAATTGGAGCAAGACTTTCATCATAGTAAACCCCCTCTTTAAGAGAATCCTCTTGCCACAAATTTGGCCTTGTACTTTCAAATGGTGCCATTAACTACATGTTTGATCTTGAACTGTTGCTAGAAATACATATTTCCCCATTAGTATTGAAAATCTCCCAAACATCATTTTCCATGATGGAGTTATGCCCCTTATCCATGACATCTTGATGGACTTGCTCTGTGTTTGCCTACCTAAAGCTAGAAGGCTTTGTGGCGACAAGAGGAGACATAAGTGCAACATAAGTAGCACAATATTTAAGGGATGATTCACTTGAAAAGAAGACTCTGGGTTTTCTTTGTCTCTGGTCAAGTGTGGGTAAGCCATCTTAACTTCCTTGTTGAACTAGATGGTTAAGAGGCCTTTGTTCCTCATTAGAACCTGGCTAATTTGAACACGATTTTTCTTCTTCCTTTTGACCATTCTTTAAGACAACAATCTTTTCTATTGCTCCACCTTTATAGAAGGGCTTAGAGGACCATGCATCCTCATTAAACTTAACATGTTGACTTACTACTATCTTCTAATATTGGAATATAGATCTGGTATGCCTTGGAGGTCTCACTATAACCAACAAAAATACCTTTGACACTCGAGGGTTCAAGTTCGATTCTCTTCTTGTTAGGCATATGTAAGTATACAAGCCAATCCAAATATGCAAAGATGTCATACTTGAAGCTTTTCATTAGTGAAGGCTTCTTCTAGAGTCTTGTCGTTTAATATTCTATGAGGACATCTATACAAAGCATAGATGATTATATTATATGCCTCTTCCCAGAGAAATATGGGCAAATCCATGTCGTGTTTCATTGTTTCATTGTTTTGGTTCTCTATGATGGCTTGTAATTCCTTTTTGCACCCTTATTTGCCATGGGTTATATGGTACTGTCAATTCTTTCTAGCTTCTTCATCCTTGCAAAAGGCATCTAAGTCCTTGGTCATGTAGTCTCCATTGCTAGATTTGAACACTTTGATCTTCTTATTTGTGTGCCTCTTGACCAAGGTATTGCAATCTTGAAACTTAGAGAACACTTCATCCTTAGTTCAAGTTTTCCTAGAGGAATCATCAATAAAAGAGACAGTACAAACTACTCATTAGTGGTGGTGAAGACATTGATTAACGTACATTTGAATGGATTAGATCAGTGACTTGATTTGCACTTACTGCTTGGAAAGGTAATATTGGCATGCTTGTAGAGTGCACAACACTTGCACAATATAGTTATCTTGATCTCGAAGTTTGGTAATCCTTGCACCATATTTTTTGAGAGGAAGTGCTCCATAGTGCAGGTGAGTAAACTGCTTAATTGGATTTGCTAGTAGCTTGTAAGGCCACCTTCTTGAGGGAGTCGAAGAAGTAGGTCATTCAACAAATGAATTCTCAAATAATCACCCAGTGTCAATGATGATGTGGTAGAAATTCCATATATGGCTATGTATAATGATGAATTAGAGTAGTGTAGCCATAAATATACACATCTATACTATAATTCGCAAAGCAAGGGACACCGATATCTATGCCCATAATCCCCCCAAAAGGGAAAGTTTCATTTAATCATCAATCTTGTGTGTTGCAAATATTATACAATGGCTCCTTTTATAACCATCGGTGATCATAAAAAATCATCTCTTATTTGGATATTTAGTTCAAACTAATTCCATAATATCTCCATAACTATTTCCTATGATCTCTCCATAATATTTCCTCAAATCTTTCCATGAATTTCTTAATTGATCTCCATCCCTAAGTTCTCTCATTTATCTCCCCCAAGTTGCCCCTCTTCAAGTCAACCCTATGATGATTAGACATGTCCTTTGACCCCACGTTGTCCCATATAAATATGACTTCATTTCACCTTGTTTGTCACCTCATCTCATCACATCCCTCGTCTCTTGATTGGTTCAAACATCATTTGAAGCAACTCCTTTTCCACTCGTGCGAGGACTTTCTTGGGCACCTTTGACTTTTGTGTTGACTTTCTTCTGCAACAAACTTCGACCAGTGTTGACCGAGGACTTAGGGAGATGGTTTGACTACATTTTGACTTGTAGAAACTATGTTTGGGCTGGCCATATCTTCTAGCACAAATTTCAAGGTTTTATGGGCAGGTTGACTAGTGTTGACTGCACGCAGACCATAAACTTTGACTGTAGGGCATCGACTTTGGTTGATCGAGTTTTGATCTATGTTTTGGGTTGACTTTAACTTGCTGAAGAAGCCAAGTTCCTTGCTAGTTTGATTAAGTTGATTGGAGGCCATTTAACCATCGTCGATTGGATTGACTAGGGCATGTTGATTGTTTTTGACTATTGCAGAATTGTTGACCAAATTACTTTGATTAGATTGGGCCTCATCTCATTGGTTGTTCTACTTCATTGGCAAGTCAACGTTTTGACTTTGACTATTGTATTGAATTATATTTTCTCTCAGCTGAACATTTGATATTGATTATTAAGAAGGATTGGTTGGGCTTTCCCCCTTGTGGGGTTATGCCCTGGCATTAGCCTAAATATTTGTGTTCATTGTCTTCGCTTGTCTTCATGTGCATTTTGTTGATGATGTTCTATCTATAATCATTGTGAATAATGACCTATTGTTGAAGTTTAATGTGATTTCTATTGAAATCTAAAGTGAAATTGCTATTGGGCTAATAAGAGATTGAAGTAATTGTTGAAAGCATAAAACATACCATAAAACTTAACATGGTTTTAGAGCAAAGGTGAAGACAACCCTAAGAAACAAGTAAGCAATCACTTTTGGAATTCTTGCCACTGTTGGACAAGGTCAATTGAGACAAGTCTCCATGGATCCTACCTCTTACTTCAGGACAAAGGATAAGCTCAATGAAAAATCAGACTATCATGCTTGGAATATTACATTTGATCTAATCTTGGACGAACATGAAGTATTGGACTATGTGCAAGGGAAAGTGGTGGAACCTCCTTTAAATGCACCTGCTGTTGCTAGAACGAAGTGTAGAAAATGTGAGGTCAAAGCCAAGAAAATATTAATTAACTCCATTCAAAAGCATTTAGTTGCCTATTTCTCTGATTTGGGAATTTCCAAGGAAATGTATGATAACTTGTTTGGGATGTTCAAAATCAACAATGCCAATCAATTCCTCTTTCTCAAGAACAAGTTAAGGGATATTAAAATGGACAAAGGAGTCTATACAAGCCTATTTCATGAAAATAACCCAAGTGAAGAATGATCTACTATATATTGGAGAAGTTATTGTTGACAGGGAACTCACCCTCATTGCTCTTGGAGGTCTTTTAGGTCCACAAGAAATATTTGTTACTACCATTCTCAATAATGACAAGATACCTGACTTTGATGAGCTATTAGCTAGATGCACTCAAGAGGAAATTAGGATGATGGAGAGAGATAAATCCTACAATGGAAATGAACCTATTGCTTTCCCTGCACATGCTAAAAGGGGGAATGATGCTAGTCCATCTAATTCAAGGAGACATGGTCAAGGATCTAAGAAGGGATTCAAAGGAAAAGGCAAAGGAAGATGCTACAATTGCAACAAGTTTGGCCACTATGCTAGTGAGTGTCTAAACAAGAAGAATAGTTCAAGGGATAATAATAACAATTAAAAAAACAACTGGTCTAACAATAAAGGAAAAAGGAATGCTCCTCTTGCTCGAGAAGGAAATAATCGACCTCCCAAGAGAACAAGAAATGCTAGGTATGATGAAAATAATGTTGTTGAAAAACAAGATGAATATTATCTCATTTATGCTTTGTCTATTGCCTCTCCTCCAGACACCTTGGATCATTGGTTAATTGATAGTAGAGCCTCAAGGCATTTCACTGGATATGAGGAGTCTCTCTCAAATTTAGTTGAGAGGATGACTAATCTAAATATGATTCTTAGAGATAATGTCACCTATCTCGTGAAACTGATAGAAATTGTTACTCTTCACTTGAACTATGGTCAAACCATACATCTTTAGGAAGTCTTGTATGTGCTCGATTTGAAGAAGAATTTGGTGTTTATTTATGTGATGGAAGACAAAGGTTTCAAGGTAGCTTTCATTGATGAAAGGTATGTGCACGACATAGGAACTTCAAAGATGCTTTTACTCTTGAGTTTAGGGTTGATGGTCTTTATCAAGTTGGTGGAAGTATTTTGGGAGATTTGGCTAATGACACCTCTATTTAATGTGAGCTATGGCACTAGAGATTTGCTTACTTACATTACAAAGCCTTACTTGGTGTAAGGAAGATGGTCACGGGAATGTCCGAGTTTAATATGTACCATGAAGGATTCTATCAAGGTTGTTGGTCACGAGAATGTACGAGTTTAATATGTACCATGAAGGATTCTATCAAGGTTGTGCAGCTGGGAAACATACAAAGGGACCATTCATTTCTAGTGAGAGCAAAACAATTGATATTCTTTAATTGATCCATTCTGACATATCTGGCGCCTTGCCCATAATTTCATTAGGAGGATACTCATACTATGCAATATTTGTGGATGAATTCTCCCGTAAAACATGGATTTATTTCTTGAAAAGGAAGGATGAAGTGTTCAAATGGTTATGTTCTTTCAAAGCATTGGCGAAGAATCAAACCAGAAAGAAGATCAAGACGTTGAGAATTGATAATGGTACTGAATATGAATCTAACGAATTCAATGTCTTTTGCAGAGAGGCAGGCATTATGAGGGAGATAACCGTTATGTATATTCCAGAGCAAATGGAGTTGATGAAAGAAAGAATCGAACTTTTATGGAAGCTACCCGTGCCATGATCTACTGAAGTTTTTATGGGGAGAAGCTGCTAACACTGCTGTATATGTTCAAAATAGGAGTCCTCATCAAATCTTGGATTTCAAGACACCCAAAGAAGTCTTCACTGGTGAGGAACCTGGGGTTTCTCATTTTAGAATCTTTGGATATCTTGTGTATTTTCATGTGCCTAAAGAGAAAAGAAACAAGTTGGAAGCTTATGGGAAGAAAGGTGCATTTGTCGGATACAATGAAAATTCAAAGGTATATAGAATTTATGTACCTGGTCAAAGAGAGGTAGAAGTAAGTAGAGATGTTACTTTTGATGAAGACATTGCCCTCGGGAAAGCCAAAGTTCTCCCCATCTCAAGGAAGGATGATGACGCTGCTGAAAGACAAGAAGAACCTTTGATGGATGAGCATATGCCTGATGTTGATGGCCCGATGGATCCTCTTGATCTAGCTCCTTGTAGTCCCTTTACCTCAAAGAAAAGAATACTATGGCTCTGAGATACTCTTCAAGATGCAAAAATACATTCTACCCCTAGAGGAACATTTCAAGAAGGTAAGAAACCTAACAAATATCAAGGATACTTGGTTGCCATGAGTACTATTATTCAAATTGAGCCTTGTACTTTCAAAGAAGCTGTAAAGCACTAGGTATGGAAAGATGCGATGGTTGAGGAGTATGAGTCAATCACGAAGAATGATGTATGGGAAGTGGTGCCTAGACCCAAGGACAAGTCCATGATCACTTCAAAATGGATCTACAAAATTAAACATGGAGCTGATAGAAGTGCTGAAAAATATAAGGCAAGGTTCGTGGCTCGTGGTTTGTCTCAAAAGGAAGGAGTTGACTATGATGAAATATTTGCACCAGTTGCTCGATACACCACTATTTGATCCATAATTATTCTTGCTACCAATCAAGGATGGAACCTACATCAAATGTATGCCAAGACTGCATTTTTGCATGGCTCACTTAAGGAGGAAGTATACTTGGAACAACCTCAAGGGTTTGAAGTGCAAGATGGGACACATTTGTGCAGGATGAAGAAATCCCTCTAAGGGTTAAAGCAAGCCCCCAATGCTTGGTATGAGAGGGTTGATAGCTATCTTATGAAGTTGAGATTTACAAGGAGCTATGTTGATCCAAACTTATACTTCAAGGTTGAAAAGGATATGGCACTTATTTTGGTCTTGTATGTCGATGATCTATTTGTGACTAATGCAAACTCTCTCATTTATCAATGCAGGAGGGAGTTGACTTCCAAATTCAAGATGAAGGACCTAGGACTAATGCATTACTTACTAGGTTTGGAAGTATGGCAAAAGCCAGGTGAAATTTTCCTTTCTCAAGGGAAATACATTATGAAGCTATTAGAAATATGTGGTGTGGCGGAATGCAAGTTTGTATCTACTCCGATGGAACTAAAATTCAAGAAGCTATGTGGAAGTGCTGCAGATCTAGAATTGGTAAATCATTTTGAATATAGAAAACTTGTGGGGCCCTTGATGTTCTTGGTGAACACTTGACCGAGCATATGCTTTACTGTAAATACAAAGTTAATTTATGGTTGATCCTCATCATGTACATTTGGTTGTTGCAAAGAATCTTCTAAGAATATCTTCGTGGCACTAAACTATTCACTGAGATATACTGCCGGGAATTTGAGGCTACGTGGATATTTTGATGCTGACTAGGTTAGCAATGTGGTGAATAGAAAAGCACATTTAGATGTTTTTCTTTGGGATCTGCTACAATTTCATGGATGAGCCGAAAACAAAAATCTTTTGAACAAAGCACCACAGAGGTTGAATATATTGCAGCTAGTATGACCTATTGTGAAGCTATTTGGTTGAGGAAGCTCTTTAGTGTGCTATTTGAGCACGTGCTGGACATTGCCATAATTTGTTGCGATAATCAAAGTGGGATTCATCTCTCAGAGAATCTTGTGTTTCACGACCGATCCAAACATATTGATATCAGGTACTACTTCATTCGGGATATGATATAATGGGGAGTGATAAGGCTCCATCACATCAAGATGGATGAACAGGTTGTTGACATCCTCACAAAGCCTTTGGGAAAGGCCAAGTTATTAATCTTCAAAGAGAGACTTGGAAAGGCTAAGTTCTTGATCTTCAGAGAGAGACTTGGAGTCGTGGAAATACCCTCTCATGAGGGTCCCGCTTGATTTGGACATTGAGCTCTGAGAGCTCTTGGGGGGCCTGGGGTACTTCTTGGAGCTATATGAGCACAAGGTGAGTGGTTCACCTTCCCATGTGGAGTATATACCCCAACATGATTGAACAAAGTTGAGTGGTTTACCTTCCCTTATGGAAGACATTATTTTAGCACAGGGTGAGTGGTTCACCTTCCCCTATGGAGTACACTATATGAAAACATGGCGAGTGGTTCACCTTCCCCTATGGAGTATGCTATATGAAAACATGGTGAGTGGTTCACCTTCCCCTGTGGATGACCCAACATACATCCTACCCTTGATGTTTGAGACTCTTGGGAAGTACCTCTCATTTGGCCAATGAGTTGGGAAAAGAAGTTAGGGATAATTAGTGCTACCAAATGGACGCATCAGGGACTACTGTATTCCCTATTACTAGGATGCATGATGTTCAACAACATGATCTCTAAGGATCAGGCCTGGCAGGGGTTATTGTCCCGTGGACATGAGGACTTGCCTCAGTCATTTTGGTGAGGGTGGTACGGTCTTGTTACACACCATCTTTCAATCCCTTCTTATTGATCTATAATATCAATATTCAATATAGACGAGACAAGTTGCAAAGATGGTACATGATGGACATGATGGCATAGCGTGGATGGACGTGGTCAGTTGGAATTAATCCCTAGTTGAGAGGGAGTGTTAAAGAGTGTAACTAGGGCTAATTCCCCATCCTATAAGCCCCTCCTTTGATGTCTCTTTTCACATATGGATTTCCCTTGATGGTATCTCCCTTCACCTTGAAAATTAGAATTTTTGGACACCTACAAATGCCTCAAAATCAAGTCGGCCCTATAATGATTAGACATGTGCTTTGACTCCACGTTGTCCCATATAAATATGACTTCATTTCACCTCATTTGGCACCTCATCTCATCACAACATCTCTCCTCTCTTGATTGGTTCGTACATCATCTAAAGTAACTCCTTTTCCACACGTGTGAGGACCTTCTTGGGCATCTTTGACTTCTGCGTTGAATTTCTTCTGCAATAAACTTTGAGCAGCGTTGTCAAAGGACTTAGGGAGACCGTTTGACTACGTTTTGACTTATAGAGACTATGTTTGGGCAGGACGCATCTTCTGGCACACATTTAGAGGTTTTTTGGGTAGGTTGACTAGTATTAACCACATGCATACTTCACTTCCACTGCAGGGCATTGACTTTGGTTGATCAAGTTTTGATCTCTATTTTGGGCTGACTTTGACCTGTTGAAAAGGCCGAGTTCCTTACTAGTTTGACTCAGATGATTAGAGGCCATTTGACAGTGGTTTGACCATTGTTGACTGGACTGGCTAGGGCATGTTGACTATTGCAAAACTATTGACCAAATTACTTTGATCAAAGTGGGCCTCATCTCATTGGTTGGCTACTTCATTGACAAGTCAACATTTTGACTTTGACTATTGTACTAAATTGATTTTTCTCTCTTTGTTGAACATTTGATATTGATTATTAAGAAGAATTGGTTGGGTTTTCCCCCTTGTGGGGTTTTTCCCCGACATTACCCTAAATATCTGTGCTCATTGTCTTGGCTTGTCTTCCTATGCATATTGTTAATGATGTTCTATTTACAGTTACTGCCAATAATGAACTATTGTTGAAGTTTAATGTGATTGCTATTGAAATCTAAAGTGAAATTGTTGTTGGGCTAACAAGAGATTGAAGCAATTGTTGCAACCATAGAACATACCATAGAACTTAACAACATGATTACAAATCACATTATATTATTTATTCATCACAAGTAGAATGTTCAAATTTGGTACCGGAGGACAGGTGGTTCCCTTAAGCTTTGATCTTTGGCCTAGGGAAAAGTGTCAAAAAGATTTTAATTTTTCTCCTAAAGTGACTTTATAATTTTTATAAAGTTAAAATCTAATTTAAAAGTGACTTTAAGTGATAAAGTTACTACGTCTAATTTTAAAGTGACTTTTATAAAGTCAATGAAAAATTAGAAAGGAAAAGTGACTTTGGAAATAAATGACTAAGTGGGTCTTTATTAAAGTGGGGTGAATTAAAAAATAGAAAGTGAATTTAAATGAGCATTTAATCTCAGCCATTGATCTAAATCTATTTCAGCCATTGGATTGAGATCACCCAAAAGTCACTTGGATCACCCAAAAGTCACTTGGAGTTATATTAAAGGAGGAAAAGGAGGAAAGATCATTCATTCTTTCATGAGCAGATTGGGAGAAGGAGAGCAAGAGAGC
>APFE030179027.1:204459-245389 GCA_000404065.3 Pinus taeda
AAAATATCAGTGTTTTAATGGCTGTTTATTACTGCTGATTTTTATTTCTGCAATTTCCAGCATTCTGTAAAATTTCCATAATTTGTGTTTTCAGCGAATTTATTTTTTTTCAGCTTGTTGAATGTATGATATGGGAAAGGGAATTTAACTACATGGGAGAAATAAGGAGAAACTGAAAACCGGGGTGGCAAAACAGAAATTTTATCATAGAATTATTCTTTGAGACCTCAATATGTACTATGGTCCCATCTTCATCATTTTTTGCACCTTGTCTTCATCTTCAGTTTTCTTTGTCTTCATTGTTCTTTTTTTGCAATATTTGGTCTTCTCAATCTTCTCCACTTTCCGTCTTGTACTTGTAAACATAAACATTGTTCAAATCCTTATAAAAGAATTAGCATTCATTGGAATACATGGGTTGCTAGCTATTGTATCCATTGTTTTTCTAGGAAATTCTTTCTTGCATATGGTTCATCAACCATTCTTTCATCACAATTCTATATAGTTTATCATCATTGTTATTCTCTTGGTTTTTTGGCTTATCTATAACCTTGTTGTCAATGACCTTGCATAAGATTACCAAGGAACACAATTTTTTCATGTACTCATGTCCATGTGTTCCCTGTCTCACAAAATTTTGTCACATAATTTGTTCTTCATCAATGATCATTTTGTTCCCTCAAAATCCACTTTTTCATGACTTGAAATCTAATTAGATGCTACCAAACTAAGATCACAATTCTTCTAGATATGGACTACCTCAAACCGGTGCTTTTTCCCATGTTGAGCTTCAATGAATGATCCTACATCCTCAAGTGGTTTATGTTTACTAAAAATAATACATGATGACAGGCAGTTTCAAGTTGACTAAAAACCTTCAATGCAGTTTTCACCAACTTTATGTTGGTATATTTTTCCTCATTAGGCTTACATCACCATTGACTAAGGTACATACAATTTCAACTATCATTTTAGACTAATCTTAGCCTTTACATTTACATATGACCAAGACCATCATTAAAGTACATTATTCGAGAACAATTATTTAGGTATGTTATGCTTCGTGGGTTTACGACATCTACATTTAAAAAACACACATTTCTTTTATGTATATCTTGATTTGTTATCATCTGCGACACTTTCGTTGCTTCACTATACTTTTCTTCTGTTGTGTCTTTATTTTACTCTATGTATCCTTGTTCCCTTGTCTTTTCCTCTTGCCTTGCTCTTTTTTTTTTCACATAGAGGGGTCCATCTATTTGAACTATCTCTAGTATCTTCTTTTTTCAAGGGGTCTGTGTCTTTTTTACTTTGTTGTGGCTTCATTCTAAACATTTTTTCTAAGTATACATAGTCATCTCTCTCTTCCTCTATGAGATTCTCCACACTCACCGTGCGCTGCAAATAACTGTTAATTTTCCACTGTTCTATGTTGTTACAATCACTTTAGCCCAACTCTTTTCTTCAATTAATCTTTCAATGATCAATAACAATTGTAGATTGTCTCAACTTCTTCTTCTTATTAGATTTTCTTAAAATGTTCATAGAGAAAGAGAGAGAGTAGAATGTTCCAATTCACCATTCAAGAGTCAAAATCAATCCCAAAACCAACCAAACAATATCCAAGAGATGAGCCTAGTAGACAAATCTGATCAAGGTCAAAATCTTCGAAGCATGATGTCAACAATGAACAAAAGTCTAGGTCACAATCACAACCGCTAGGACCCAGTATCATCAGTGCGGCTAAAACTCTCCAGCTGCAGGGAACACCCTCTATCAACAGAGCGTCTACCACTGATATTTCCATGAACCAATGCTTCGACTCTAAATAAAAATAATTTTCTCACACGTGTGAGCTCAAACCTTGCAATTTTAGACCTGTACGACCAATCCGAAGAAGAGAAGAAGATTCTCAATGAGATGTCCAAATTAGGCTAAATTGACTTGTATTTATATGCTTCCAAGGGGTGCTCAATTTCTCTTTACAATCGACCTGAACATTTGTGCATATGTGGATTTTCATATTAAAAATAAATTTTTCGTTAAGAAAATTAAATACTTCCAAGGGCTCGGAGGAGTCTCTTTCTTGATGAGGAAGGTTGTCCAAAGGAGGGATTTTGTCCCTAAGCTGCCAAATTAATACTCCCTCTCAACTAGGGAGAAATTTTGATTGCAACACATGTCCCATCTCAAATATCTCGTCATCATTAAGTTAACTATTGTCTTTTCTCATCTCTACTTATTTGATGAACACTCTCGAATATAAAAGAATAAGAATTTGATGTCGGAGGGGAGCTCAAGCTACCACCCTCTATCCAAGGACAATATGCAGATACGACTTACCATGGTAAGTAAGGATCATAGCTATCTTATTATTCGCTGATCTTCCCATTAGTACCCTAAAGAGTCAAATGGTAGAACACTTGCATCCATTACATTGGGAGGATATATACACTTACCATGTGTGGTAAGGATCATACACAACTCAAAGAACTTTGGGGAGATACAAACTTACCTTGCAAGGTAAGGATTAGACACACCCAAGTTATCTCTGACAACCCATTGGCCAAATGGGGAGAAACTATCCCAACAAGCCCAACTTGTGGGTAGGAGGCATACTAGGGTATACTCGATAAGGGGAGATACACATTTACTGTGAGGTAAGGATCAGACATGCCCTGAGATGACAATAGGGGAGATACACACTTACTATGAGGTAAGGATCAGACACACAGATTGTCCACGCGTTCCCTAAACCCCAAGATATTTTTGGCTCAATTCCTCACCCTAGGAGCTTAGATAGGGGGGAAGATAATTTCTCAATGTCCTTGATCAACTGAGATCCTTACCCGATAGGGTCACATCCATTAGTCTAAGTTGGTCTCTGAACACTGAGAACTTCCCTTTCGGAAAAACCTTGGTGCGTATGCCTGCAATTTGCTCATCAATCAAAATATGACAGTCTCACGACTCCTCTCTGCACCATGCCACATATGTAATGATATCTAATCTCAATATGCTTGTACTTGTCATGAAACACATGATTCTCTACCAATCAGATCTCACTCTTGTTGTCACAATATATCATTGTCGTATCCAGGACTTGCTTAAACAACTCTCCAAAGAGCTTCCTCAATCAAATTTCCTCACAACTAGCCATGCTATTAGCAATATTCTCTGCCTCTGCCATACTCAAAGACACAAACCTCTGTTTTTTTCTCATTCAAGATATCATGGCAAATCCAAAGCTAAAGCGGCATGCAACATCTGAATGTGATCTTCCTGTTGTCCATCCCAGTTAGCATCAATGTATCCATGTAGTCGTACGTCTTTAGTAGTATATCTCAGACCAAGATTGATCATCCCATGCAAATATCTCAGCACATGATTGGCATCAACCCAGTGTACATGAAGTGTCTCGGTCATAAATTGATTCAAAGTGTTTAATGCAAAAGTTATGTCTGGACAGGTGTTCACAAGGAACATCAATGCTCCAATCAATTGATGATACTCAGAAGGTTTAGCCAAGTTGGGTCTAGCAGCATCTCCACATAACTTCTTGAAGTTCACTTCCATTGGGATGGCTAAGGATTTGCATTCCATCATTCCAAATCTTCCCAATAACTTCACGACATATTTTCCTTTAGAAAGGAAAATCTCTCTGGGTCTCTGCCAAACTTCTATTCCTAAGAAATAATGCATCATACTAAGGTCCTTCATCTCGAACTTAGAGGCCATCGCCCTTTTACACTCGATTATCAGAGGCACACTAAATGTCAATAATAGACCGTTAACATTTAAAACCAAAATCAAAGGCATACCTTGGACCACTTTGAAGTAGAGGTTGAGGTCAACACTGCTTCTCGTGAATCCAAGCTTCACCAACTAACTGCCAATGCACGCGTACCAGGATCTGGGGGCTTGTTTCAAACCATATAATGTCTTCTTCAACCTACAAACATGTGTATTTTTGTCCTTTACTTCAAATCCCTAAGGTTGCTCAACATATACTTCTTCTTGTAGCATGCCATGAAGAAATGTTTTCTTTACATCCATCTTGTGAAGGGTCCATCCTTGACTAGTGGCAAGGGAAACAATCAATCTAATATTCGTGTAGCGGGAAACTGGTGCAAAGATGTCATCATAATCTTCTCCCCTTTTTTAAGAGAATCCTGTAGCCATGAAGCTCACCTTGTACTTTTCAATATTTCCATCAACTCCATGTTTGATCTTGTACAAACATTTCTAGGTTACAACAAACTTTCCTTTAGGTCTCAAAACTACATCCCAGACATCATTCTTCATAATGAATTCATGCTCTTCAGACATAACATCCTTCCAAACTTTTTCTTTTGCAGCTTCTTCAAATATAGGAGGTTCAGCCTGAATGATGTTGCTAATAGCTACGATGTATCCTTGGTATCGATATGGCTTCTTGCTTTCTCTAAAAGACCTTTTGGCTAAAACATGTTTCAACATGTAATGTATTAGGAATCCGTAATGGTCTCTTCTTAGATGGGGGATCATTTGGAGGAGAAACCAAGGGGTTCACATGGGATCATAAAAAATGTCCTTCTTAGATTTTGACACAAAATGACCTTCTAGTAGGTTTATATCATCATCTTTCTTCGGAGGAGGTGGAGGAAGGTCTCTAACTTTTCCAAGGGAAGCATCTTCATCGAAGGTTACATCCATGCTAAACTCGATTTTCCTTTGGCCATATATATATAATTATAAATGCTTTATAATTTTCACAATACCCAACAAACATACGTTTCTTTCTAATGGCTTCCAACTTGTTCCTCTTATCCTTCAACACGTGAAAATATACAAGAAAACCAAATGTCCTGAGATGTCCAATGTCAGGCTTCACATATGTGAACATTTCTTTGGGAGTCTTGTTATCTAAGGCTTGATGAGGAACCCTGTTTTGTACATGGACCGTTGTATTTGTTGCTTTTCCCCAAATGAACTTTGGTAACTTTTGATTATGTAGTATGGTTCAAGAAACTTTCACAATGGTCTTGTTCCTTCTTTCAACCACACCATTTTGCTTGGGATTGTAGGTAACACTAGTTTCCTTCTTTATAACTTCCTTGTTGTAGAAGTCAATGAACTCATTTGAAATGTACTCTCCACCATTATCAGACCCGAAGACCTTAATTTTCTTCCCTGTTTGATTTTCTATCAACACCTTGAAGCCCTTAAACATATCAAGAGCCTCATCCTTATGCTTCAAATAGTAAATCCATGTTTTCCTGGAGAAGTCATTAATGAATATGATATAATAGAGATGACCATCAAGAGAGTGCACTGGCATGGGTCCACAAAATTCAGAATGAATGAGTTGAAGAATACCATCAGTGTTGTTCTTGCTAAAGGGGAATTGTCCCCTTGTATTCCTTCCATGGGCACATACCTGTCATACTCCATCATGACTTGCTTGAACATTTGGTATCCGAGAGACTAACTTCTTCAATTTCAGTAGGGCTTCATAATGTAGATTTTCCAACCTGCAGTGCCATAGCTCACTTTGGTGATTGCTGTTGTGGACCATTCCCAACAATGATCTACCATTAACTCTATAGACTCCTTCAACTCTAGATCCTAATGTGAATGGACAATCATACGAGATTCCATAGGTCAAGTGAGGACTTTACCTCTTATGAAAGCTACTCTCATCCCTTTTTCTTGTGTACAAAATGTAGATGGATCTCTTTCTTCATGCTTTTGAATCCTTCACTGGGAAATCATCTTGGTTTCCTCTTGAGTGCATTTTCCAACAAGATCATCAAATTTAGGGAGTCTATAGTTGTTGCTTATGGTAGTAATCAAAATTTCCCAAATAGGAGGAAGACCTTGAAAAGTGATCATCACCAACACTCTATCATATCTTCCAACCTGCAGCGCCATAGATCACTTTGGTGATTGGTGTTGTGGACCATTCCCAACAACGGTCTACCATTAACTCTATAGACTCTTTCAACTCTAGATCCTAGTGTGAATGCACCCTCATATGCGATTCCATAGGTCAAGTGAGAACTTTACCTCTTATGGAAGCTACTCTCATCCCTTTTTCTTATGTAGAAAATGTAGAGGGATCTCTTTCTTCATGCTTTTGAATCCTTCATTGGGTAATCATCTTGGTTTCCTCTTGAGTGCATTGTCTCACAAGATCATCGAATTTAGGGAGTCTATAGTTGTTGGTTATGGTAGTAATGAAAATTTCCGAAATAGGAGGAAGGCCTTGAAGAGTGATCATCACCAACACTCTATTAGATATAGTCTCACCAAAAGTCTGTAGTTGATCCCTTAGTTGAGATACCCTCATGATATAATATTGAAAAAATTCTCCCTTGTTCATCTTCAATTCTTTGAGCTTATTGTTGACTTGATACATCCCAACCAATTTATCATAAATTCCCTTAGAATTCTTCAAGTTACCATCATAAACAAGTAAATGATCTTGCAAACCATCAATGAGAATTTTCTTAGCTTTTGAGGTCACCTTTCTTGTACTTGGACTTGATAGCAACAAAATCATTTTCCAGAGGCTCAAGTACCTTTCCTTGCACATATTCCAAGACATCATTGTCATTCAATATGACTTCCAACCTGATCTTCCAAGCAACAAAGTTAAATGAGTAACCTAACTTCTTATCATCCTTGAAGTAAGAGGTAGAAATCTTGACCAAATCAAATAGGCTCCTTTAGCTTCTTTCAAAGACAATTTCTCTTGTCTTGTCTCTTTGGGCTTGTTTTTCACCTCAACTTTGATACCATGTTAATTTTCCACTATTCTGTTATGTTACAATCACTTTAACCCAATTCTTTTCTTCAATTAGCAATCTATTTGAACAATTTAATCTTCCAATAATCAATAACAATTATAGATAGAATAGTAAATGTAATGTACAATAGAAAATCAAGAGCAATAACAAGATACATAAAGATTTGGTCAAAGACTAGGGAAAAACCCCACAAGGGGGACAACCATTTCAAGTCCTTCTTCTTATTAGATTTTCATAAAATGTTAAGAGAGAGAGAGTTCAATGTTCCAATTCACCAATCAAGAGTCAAAATCAATCCCAAAACCAACCAAACAATATCCACGAGATGAGCCTAATACACAAATATAATCAAGGTCAAAGTCTCTGAAGTCTATGGTCAACGATCAACACAATTCTAGGTCACAATCACAACCATTGGGACCAAGTATCATCAATGCGGTTGAAACTCTCCATCTGTAGGGAACACCCTATCAACAGAGTGGCTACAGTAGAGACTTCTACAAACCAACCTTGTAGCTCTAGATAAAAAATATTTTCCTTGCACGTGTGAGCTTGGACCCTGCAATTTCAGACCAGTATGAACTAATACTAAGAAGAGAAGAAAAATATGCTCAATGATGATGTCGAAATGGGGCTAACTTGACTTTGTATTTATATGCTTCCAATGGGTGCCCAATTTCTCTTTAAAGCCGACCTGAAGTTTTGTGCACATGTGGATTTTCATATTAAAAATACATTTTTCCTTAACCAAATTAAATTCTTCCAAGGGCTAAGAGGAGTCTTTCTTGATGAGGAAGGTTGTCTAAATGAGGGAATTTATCCTTGAGCTACCAAATTAACAATAACCTCTATAGTAACAAGTATTTTCTCCCTACTACACAATACCTTACCAAGATTCTTTCATGAACTTGGTTGTTTGGTACTCTTGGTTTCTTCCACTAGAACCCTCTTATTTTTCTCTATTCTAGGCTCTGCACCTACTTGATTTTCTTGGGAGCTTCCATTTCCGCAATAACTTATGCCCAACTTTAACTTTGCTTTACTTTGACTGCAAACTTTCAGTCTACCTTGACACAATTTATTGGGTTGTTGGGTAACATGGATCAAACACCCTTCTTTCATACTTTAATGACAACTTCATGACTATGAACTTTTACATGACTCCAATTTCTTCAAACTTAAATTTTGACTTCCAATTTTGGCTCTTTTAACTAATTGTAACAATATTTGACTTTGACCCTTTTAATTGGTTGTCCACCTCGACTTGACTTTAACTCTTTACATTAACAAATCCCATCTTAATTTTATCTTGATTTAAGTATTGCTTTAACATGACTTCATTAAGTTTAATAAAATGAAGGATTTCATCATGAACTTTACATAATATGGGTAAATATTCGTTCCAAGAAGATTTTAATACACTATTACATAGAAGGACTAAAACTTGACCTTGTCTTGGAAATAACCAATCTTTTCAATATTAAAATCACTAAGACCATTATCAAGTTTAAAATCACTCCAATTACACTAGCTTGGAAAGTATTGTCATAACTAGTTTTTAAATAAGAGCTAATAACCAATGCCAACAACAATGGTTGATGGTTGGTGTCAATATTCCAAGCATCTCACAAAGGTTCAAATCTTCAACTCATCTTTGCTAAAACATAATCCATCTAATAGTGATACTCACTCGACCTCTTCATTTTATTTAATATTCCTTCCTTAGGTCATGTTCTTTCTCATGATTTATTTAGACAAGGACACAATCTGCACTCTCATATATACTCATAATTTTTTCACAATACATCCAAAGAAAATTCTATCAAACTTAGATTGGACTTTTATGACTTCCACATTGGAGACAAGTGTGCATCATCACATGATATTTTTCCAATTACAGTTTTAATGAATTTTCAATCTCGATCTCAACGCATAATGAAACCAAGGCCACTCTATTGGCTCAAACACTTTCTAGGAATGTTGGGTCAATCAGTTTAACTCGTAGGCTTTGAAACTTTAACTGGAGGATCATTACTTTCCAGAGAGATTGTAGAATCTCAAGTTTGACAACTAACACAGAGCTTGATTTTTCTCATCTCTTTCATGGATACCATGTAAGGCCTGCAATCATTCAACACATGGCCACATTGTTCATTCTCTACTCTACAACCGAAATGGCCAAGACGAACATATAGTTTAGCCCATGCAATGACCTATTCACGATATTTTTTTAGATAGTATATGGTTCAAACTAATTACATAGTATCTCCATAACTATCATCTATGATCCCTCCAAAATATCCCTAGAAGTCTTTCCATGAATCTTTCAAGTGATCTCCATCCTGACTTCTCTCATTTCTCTCCATCTCCATTCATACGTTGACTTTATAGAATTGGTCTACATAATTGAAAATCAAATTATATTATTTATTCATCACAACAACCTATGATCTTTGGTCATCTCGTTCTTCTCCACTTTCCATATTATATATGCAAACATAAGCATTGTTGAAGTCCATATAAAAGAATTACTATCCACTAGAATACATGTTTATTATCCTTGGTCTTCTCAATCTTCTCCACTTTACATCTTCTATCTACAAACATAAACATTGTTGAATTCCATGGAAAATAATTACCATCCACTAGAATATATGGTTTACTAGCTACTATATCCATCGATTTTCTAGAAACTCCTTGTACATGGTTCATCAATCATTCTTCCATCACAACTCTACATACATCATCATCATCATCACCATCCTCACTTTCCTGAGTTTTTGGCTTATATGCAACCTTGCTATTGATGCTCCTACATCGTATAATCCTTTTAATGATGCGGGAGGGTTGAAATGGATTCTCATCCTAATGAGTTAGATTACATCCAACATGATTTTCAATATCACTTTAATCAAGATATGTAATACCAAAGTATTAAGTTGTAATAAATTTTAATCTTTTTGTAATTTATGTATGTGAAAAAAATCTACTTGGTAATTTATTGTTTTTTATTGTCATAAGAAACATCATTGTATTGAATATAAGCATTAAAAACTAGTTCCAAATATGTCAACTAGGTTTATCTAGAGTGGTTGGGAGGAATAATTGTTATCCTCCCCTCCTAGGTTTTATATTCTCAAAATGACACGATGAATACATTGTTGTAATGACTTCAAGCTTTGTTATTGATCGTATTTGTGTCCTAACAATACTAGGGTTTACCTTGGGCACCATCCTTGAATTTAAGGGAAGTACTCAAGGATTTTCCCTTGATAACCTAGTAAAAAATTACTTGTTTTAAGATGCTTATATTTGTATGATTTGTATTCTCTACATGTTTGATGTTTGTTGTGAATTGTCCACGAGGTCTTAGATAGATGGTGATTGGGTGCTCTGTTAAGGTACTCCTTGATGTGAAGTCACTGGTTCAATCCCACTCCGATCGGAGCAATATATTGGACACGTTGAAAATGTAGTCTTTCCAAACTTACAAAAAAAAGATGTTTAGAGAGTAATTTTAATTGGTATTTACTGAACTAAGATTTTTTTAAGGGTTTGTCCTACCATATTTCATTACTTTATTTCTATTTTTGTAATTTTGTTTCAATAAAACATAACTTTAATATATAAAACATGTAAAACTAGCGGGTTGTCTTACCCATATATAATTAAAATACATAAAAAAAACATATATAATTAAAATAATAAAAAAAAATCAAGTGGAGCTATTTCTTCTAATAAGATTCCTATCAAATTTGGAAAATAATTTTGTACAAAAAATATTTAGTTTAACCACTTACTAAATTACTTTTATATTAATATATAAATTAAATAACATTTAAATAAAAATAATAAATATGAAAATTAAATAATATAAAAAACATAAAAATAATAAAAAAAAAAACATGTCATATATTATAACATAGGTCACATGTTACAACATGTTTTAACATACGTAAAAAATGTTATTACATGTCTCATATGTTATAACCATGTATTGTGCTTGAGTTTACAACCATCAACACAATATTAGATGATCCCCTTGGCATTAAATGACCCCATCGTAGAGACAAATGGAGGAGGGAGAAGGGAATAAGCAAGAGATAGATCTAGTGTGGAGCTCATTCTCTCTCCCATGTGGAGGAGCATACTTGGGGGCTACGAAGGAGACAAACGAGTTGAACATTTCATATTTGAAAGTGATTGAGGAGGGATAGGAGAAGATATAGAGAAAATTGTAATAGTTATCGAAAACCTAAAAATATTTGTAAGGGGAAGTTAGTGGTGATTTCCAAGTGGTTCTACAAAATCAATAAGTAGTTGTTAGGTTTTTTGTTGTATTTATTTGATACTAGGTCAAATATTTGTTTTACAATGAATACCTCGAGTCAATTCATGGTGGAGGCAAGGTAGGAGCATTGAGTAGCACTAGCAACAACATGTATGCTTAGATATTTGAGGGGCACAATAGAGAATGAGTTAAGGTATCTTGGAGATGATGAAGTGAACTTGTAGGGATATTCAAAATTTAGATTGGGCAGGCGGTGCATTAGACAGGAACATCACCTTAGGGTGTTGATTTAGCTTTAGATCAATAATAATTTTAGTTTAGTGGAAAACAAAGTTTCATGGCACTTACGTAGCAAATACGTAATACAAGGAAACTAATACTACTAGTTGTGAGGCTGTTTGACTTTACAATTTACTCGCAAGTTTGTTTGATCAAGAGTTAGATCCCATAGTGTTGAAATTAACAAATTAGGGATGAATTTCCCCAAAGAGAAGCATAACCTCTCCAAGGAGAAACCATTTCCCCCCAAGAGAGAGAATTCAATTTGGATAGGAAAATTATTATTATTATTCAAATCCGCTTAACACCTCTTTTATGATGTGACAAAATTTAATTTGTACAATCAAATCACGTTTGCAAGTCAACCTCTCCTCTAATAAACACATTATTAAATCATAAAATGGTTTTTCATCAAGTCAGCGTATATCACTTCAAGTCGGATTGACCCCTCAAGGCACCCATTTAGACCATGTGGATGATTATAAATACAAGATTGATCCACCTCCGAAAGTGCAATTTGGATTTACACATCACACATATCTGCTCTCCTATGCAAAGGTCCAAGAAGAAGTCATCAAGGGATAATACTAAGTGTAGAAGTCTCTCTTGAAGTATGATCCAACCCAAGTACTAGGATGAAGTTTGTCATTCCTTGTGGAAGAGGTTTGAAACTCCATCTCTAAGGTCTATCCAAGTTCAACAAAGATTCGAAAGTTTGCTCTTGTCCTAGTCTACTTATCATCTGATGTCTACAACTAGGCCGAGTACAAGGAGAGTACACCGATCCATCATTTTGGTGGTCAGAGGTCATTCATTGATTTGATTTTTTAGCCAATCTTAGGTATCCTTCTAGCCCAATATTTGAGTACTACATTCTTGTAACTAGGCCAATTTTGAGCTACAATACGAGTTTTTGTGGAGTATGTTTATGACTACGAGTTTGAGTTTTTGTGTGTCTGCTGATTGCTCTGAGCCTTCATCAAGTCATCTTTCTGAGCATTGACCAAGCTACATATTGAGAAGTAACAATGATCACTTCTCTCTCTTTATTTTGACTAGAATTTGGCAATTGTAATCTGATTGGTTGTTAAGAATTATGCTTGACAATATTGATGGCTATACACATTGTATCTTAGTTGAACATTGAATGATAATCTCCTAAGAAGAAGAACAATTTTGGTTTCCCCCCTTGTGGGGTTTTGCCTTGGTCTTTGACCAAAAATATCTGTGTCTCACTGTGCATGGCTATATTCTATTGTGCATTGTTGTTTATCGTTCTCTATAATTTCTTAACTTGTATGGGGTGAATGAAATTGAATGAAACATTATCTTAAGTAATTATTACAACAAAGAAATTGTGAAAAACTAACATGGTATCATAGAAGAGGTGACTATATCCCATTGGAGAACATGGAGATCACCCCTTTGAGTCACTTCTCTTGCTAAGACCATTGAGATCACAAATTTCACTGATCAATTTTTCAAGAGCATCCTTGATCTCTGGAAGCCCTAAAAAAAGCACCAGTGCAAATTACAATGAAACAAAAGAACTTGTTTGTGGTTGTGCTACAAAATATTCGGAGGAATCTCTAATCAAATCCATGAATATGATCTCAACCTTAGATCGAAGTCACCTTAGAAAATTATAGAGGTCCGAGAGCCTCAACGTCCAAATTTGTTCCTTTGGTCCATGACAACAAGAAGCCCAAAGGTCCGAGTCTATACATCTTGAATGAAGAAGTTGAAAAGGCTAGTGAGTGGAGTGAAGTGTTTGTTCTGTCTTCCACTTGAAGCATGGATTTATCCGAGCTCATCGTGATCAAGTCTGAAGCCTGTGACTCATTTTTTATTTGAGTTTGTTATATGTGAAGGGTAAGCTCTTGATGTATATATGTTATGGGGAATATTTCCAAAGTTCTCATCAGTACAAATGGGCCCAAAATATGACAAATATTAGTGGGATATGTGACTTATTGGCGTCGACTATCTAACACATTGGTGCCCATCAAATCATAGTTGGAATTCTGTTGAATAGTTGAAAATTTAGCAACAACTGAATATTCGATAGTACAAATGTCGATTATCCGACACAAATATATGACAAAAGGTCGAAATGGTCATTAAAAATATGGCATTTTGAAGTCAGTTCTGCGACGCTACAAAGTGTCATATATTTGATCCACCAAACATTGAATATCAAACACGTCTCCCTTCATTTCACCATCAGATATTCGACCCATAGTTTTGTACGATTGGAAAAACCGATGGTATAGGTAAATTGTGCGACATAATTGTTATTTCTCTGATGCTCCCTTCTGCCAGCGTTGAGCGGCTTGTTCAATATATACACGTTGGATAACCTACATCAAGTTGAATTAGTTCGGCAAATTTTTTGAATATCAGATGTGTCGATCTGTCGGTTTGGGGAACACAGGGTGACGGTGATGTGTTAGATATTCGAGAGGTGAGGATTCTATCTGATGAGAGTGTCAAACGACCGACGCTTCTGTCCGTCGGTTGCAGCGTCGATTATTCAATGAGTATGCTGACCGATAGGTGTCAAATATTCGATGACCAACCTGTGCCATAGAATATTTGACAAAAGTTTACATTTAAAAAATAAAAATTAATTTTTTCACCTACTTTAATTCTTTTGTTGGTTTTGGCTCTGTGATGGAAGATTGCATATAGTTTTCGCATCAATTATTTATACAATTCGTGTTGTATGTCTTCTCTAAGAATTATGACTTTTATATCAAATACATATGACCTTAATATAAAGTTTGTTTGGCATGGCATGATCAGAAAAATTGCCCTAGTGTAATTGTATTTGAGTCATAAGAAAGACTATATCTTGTGCGCCTACATCTTGTGTTCTTGCCTTTTGTGATTTCCTATTTACAAGAAAAAATATGATGTTTGTCTTTGAGTCGAAGGATTTCTAAGAAATTTCTACATAAAATAAATTTTATACCCATTTGTATGCACTAGTGTAATTTCCATATCCAAGTTGGTCTATGAGACCACTATGGAAAAGGAATCAAACTATAGCCTCATAGCTTACTTAACCCAACCCAATTGCTCTCATGCTCAACAAATCTCCTCACGCCATGGCTATTGAGGGAACTCATCAATCCATCAAGCAACGATGAATTCTCATCCTCTAGCCTACACAACACAAGGAATATCCTTCCTTGTTTTTTCTCAATAGTCCCTCAAGAATACTCTTTCCTTCCAATGTTGTTAGTGTAGGCAGGGAGAATTCATTATGCTGATTACAATTGGTGGTTGTGGTTAATTTGGTAGTGCAATGTCCTAATTCTAAATTATCTAATGAGAAAATGGATAATTTAGTAGGCAAATGGGAGGATTCCTAAACAACCTAACTTCAATGATCCTCTACAACCATCCATCTCTTATCTAAGGTCTATGAATCTCTCTTCCATTGTTGATTTGGTCATTTTCATTCTTGTTGTTTGTTTGTTTATATTTATGACAATCCACATAGGAGGAATGCAATGTTCAAAACTTGGGTAGTGCTTGAACATGAGAATCGTGAATGTGAGGAATGGCATGATTGAAAATAGGAGAGTAATCATGTTTCTATCACACACAAAAACAGCTGTTTTGAGCAGTAAATTAATAACAAACAATGTTACATATTTATATATCAAGGTTTTCGTCAAGATTGGTACACTATCTTAGTGACACTAACAAACTTACTGAGAGAATATATCAACCACACTCTTAAATAGGAACTAACTAGTTGGAGAAGATTTATCACATCAACTAGATCAAACAACCTCCTAAATAATAGAAACAAATAACTCACATAGAGATAAACTCTACATGACAATAATTAATAAATTAATAATAACAACCTTACAGTATTACGAAGACTTTGACATTAACAATATGACAAGTAGGGGTTAACTATTCAAATGCCCTACTTTAATGAGTACTTGTCTCGATCTTTATCAAATATGGTCTTCATAAACATCTTGCAGGGTTCAAATTTCATCTAGTTGTGAGCTATTCCTTTGAAAGGTATAACATCCTCAGTGTGGCCCAAGTTTCCCGTTTCATTAGACACCATTAGCACTTGCATTTTCACATAACCCTCGTAAAGATATGATGTCGAATCCTAGATCTCCTCTGAACTATTGGATGGCAATATCCACATGAATATCTCATAACCCCTATGAGGTATAGTTTCTTTGATCCTTCAACATATTGGACTACTTGAAACAACCATACATATTGAGTGGAACCTATAGTTGATCCCTTCTAACTTTGGAGATACAATTTCTTAGACAAAGAAATAAATTCACTAGATTCGAAGACGTTTCACTTCATTGTGATATTTTTTACCTTTGATTTTGGAGATTCATCATCATTTATTTCATAAAGGATAATGCTAATATTGCAATAATTAATATAATATTTTCTACCAAAACTAATAAAACTACTTTCTTTTTTATGGAAATAAAAGTTCATCCACTTTTTCTCACATCCAAGGCTAGATTTGGGAAACTTCTCGAGTTTTTCAATATCCTTTGCAAGGATGATTCCCATTCCAATGTGCATATGAGGTTCCATATGGTAGTGAAAAACCCATGCTCTTGGATTGTCAGCAATTGGTCTTTCAAATGGAAACACCTCTTCAAAACTTCCTGACCTCGCCCTTTAGAGCATGAAAAAAATATCTACAAGGCAATCCATGATTTCCCTCAAAATTGAGTTACTGCAATGTCTTAATTATAAATAAAATAGGTCAGAATATGCATTTATTATAAATAGGGTAGGATATCCAACCTACTTAGAGATGAAAAGTGCACAATTTGTAGAACACGTGGCTATAAGACACCCTCTTCGGCTTCATTGTGCACACACAACATGATATAAAATGAAAAAAAAGACATGTTTTTCTTTCTCTCCATTTTGCGCATAGTCTATGTCACTAGAAACATGGATGTGAATCTCATCTTCCTCTTGGAATTGTCCTTTTCATTGCAGAAGAAAGATAGATCAAGGTTATATGACGCTTCTTTTAACTAAAACACATTCATTAGAATTGGAATTGCTTCCATTGTTAACATATGTCCTAGCTAGTCTTTAAAAGCCACACTAACATCATCCAAACACGTTTCCTCCTCCATAAACTTATACAAGTCTTAGGATTGGGATCAACCGGATGGACAACCGCTACATGGATGCTTCATTAACCTATATGGGAACAAATGAAAACTACATTCTTAGATAAATATAAGGACTACTGTATGCCCCATAATATTAAGGATGAATTCTTTAAAATGGTAAAGAAAGAAGATGATTGAAATTATTCCCTGCAACCCTTAAAAACGCAACA
The DNA here is from genome assembly GCA_000404065.3 of Pinus taeda. NCBI lineage: Eukaryota > Viridiplantae > Streptophyta > Pinopsida > Pinales > Pinaceae > Pinus > Pinus taeda. The sequence goes on from APFE030179027.1 coordinate 221,189, forward strand.
TTAAAATGGTTATGTGTTTTAAGGATAAATTCCATAAGAACATGGGAAAAAAATGAAAACTACATTCTTAGATAAATGTAAGGACTATTGTATGCCCCATAATATTAAGGATGAAGTCCTTAAAATGGTAAAGAAAGAAGATGAAGTCTTTAAAATGGTAAAGCGAGAAGATGAATATCTTGAAGATTTTGTTGAAAATTTTGCTTATAATGTTAAATGGGAAAAAATGAATTACCTAGATGAAGAGACTTTGAAATCTTTCTTATTGAAACCCATTAGAGATTAGTGGATTGATCTTCTTAATCTAATGGGTAAGGGAGACATTTCTCAGTTGTCACTTGGAGAAATTTGTGAGTGCTAGTAAAGAGCTACTTTCAATTCTTGAAATCACTTCTAAAAATTGTTTGGAACAATATTGTAAGATTTCTATTGTCAAAAGGCAGGAAATCTATTAAAATAATAATGAGAATGACCTCGCAAGACCAATATTTAGAATCCATGTCATCATAGTCCATCTCACACCACTTGTTCACTCCACGTCATGTTCACCTGTTGTCATTAGAAGCCTTGTCATCATGGGTGGTTTTTCTTTTTAACCAATATGTTTCATCCTATTAATTTTTAAAGGAGGCATTTTATTCTGAAATCATTGATTTTATCTTCTTGTTTCTATTTGTGTAGAGATATCTATGCAAAAATGTCTTGTGGAACATGACTTAGTTGGGTATGTGTGATTTGTTTGTATTCAAACTGGTACAAATTGCATGATCAAAAAAATTGCCTTAGTGTAATTGTATTTGAGTCATAAGAAAGGCTACATCTTGTGCGCCTACATCTTGTGTTCTTGTCTTTGTGATATTCATATTGTCATTTATTTTATGAAAGGAACACTAACATAATCAACATATAATTTCACAAGTAAATGTCAATATAAGAGAAATCAAATTGAAGAATCTAACTCACATAATGCCGTAGATTTCTCACCATGGTATCAGAGCTAGGGCTTTGACTAGAGGGTAGAAATAATATCATTTTGGAATTATTTCTTCTCAAGGAAAAGGACTACTCTAGAAAGAATTTGTGAGGCTAAAGGCTCAATTATCCCAGACACATACTATAGCACAAGTAATAGATATATTCTCTGTTCTAGAGGACTGAAAGGATAAATTGGTAACCTAAGGCAGAACAATGAAGGTCCTAGTCTATTGTCTATTAGAAGAATCTGACTAGGTGGAAAAACAACTCTCTAGACTGAAAATCTTGGGATATAGATCAAAGTTATGAGCACATTTGACATCCTTTGAAATCACTCCAAAAGATACAAATTATGTGTTGTTTCAGAAATTCAAGTTTTATGTTGTTCAATAGGACCAAAATCCATTATGTGCATAAAATAAACTCAAGGTCAAGACTTATAAAATAGTCTATCACTCTCCACGTCATCATCTTGGATCAAGTATTTCACTGATATTATAGTAGTATGTCACATCAAATTTGGTGGTAAATACCTTTAGTTCTAGGCATATATATACACAATACTATTTTTAAGGCTATAAGAAGTGACACCAGTCACCATAAGACCACCTTATAAGCATAAATATATTAAAAGGATTCAATCATAGGAACTAAGATTTCCCACATTATTTCTGAGCATAAAGGAGACCAAGAGCAAAGGCTCATTAGGCCTATCATCTAGCTACAATCACCTTAGAAGATAAAATTTGTAGCATAAGTTATATGTAGAGTTGCAATTTCATTATTGGTATATATGTATACACAACTCAAGCCTATACAAGTTAGTGATCTAAGCAAAGCTACAAGTGTCTCTCTAGAAGATATCTACAAAGAAGTTTTGATGAAAGCAATCAATATCTTAGGACATATACACCACATAACCAAACATGAAGGATGTCTAAAGTTAGAATTCTTCACATGACATTAATAAAAGACACTATACCCCTTGAAGATAATTTTTCTGATCATTACATGTAGGAGCAGGCCTAACAACAATCTCCATGATCATAAAATAAAAATATACAACCTCTAAGAAGGAACTATCTCCTTTTTCTAGTGACGAGAAACTTCAATTTTTGTAGCAGTAAAGTTATGATGACAAATAATACTTCTTACAATGACCTTCATGAAGTCCAATTCTAATCAACAGTGGATAAGACATGCATATTTATATATTTAAGCAAAAATCACCATGGAACAAACAATTAGAAGAATAAAAATTTACAAGCAAGCGATGTAGATCATGAAAACTTATGAGGAATTATCTCTAGCATCCTTAGCACCAAGACCTCATCTATCTCAGGTAAGTACCGCCTTTATATTTTATGTTTTGGTTATCCAACAACTTGTCTTCAGTTTGAAAAGGGAAACAAGCTCAATGAAACAAACAAAAGCAAATGCATGTATTTATAAGATATGTATGATCAAGATTTGAGTCATCGTAGGGTTTAGAAAATATAAGATTGACAGTTTCTATCCAATAGTGTAAAACCCTAGGTAACTCATGAAGAACACTAGTCATAGGGTTTGTAGAAGATATTTTTATTTCCAAAGTCAATTCCCTAGGAAAGCCTATATTGACTTCACATTTTTTGGTATCGTATAGTTTGTTTTGTTGTACTTGTCATTAAGTATTGCAGGTATAAACTGTGATTCATGAGAGAGAGAACTCCAAGGAAAAAACCTTGCAAGGTTTGTAAAAGGAGAAATTCTAGGTATGTCTATTTGCAAAAACTTATTTATTAAAATTATTTTAAAATTTTCCTTGTATTACTAACCATTTTATGTTTAGGATTTTGAATCGTAAAAGATTCTTGTTAGGAAGATCAATCACTAGATTGAATCTAACTCTGTCATATCTCTTGTCATTTGTTAATTTTTCTGGAAACCCTATTTTTTAGGGTTCATCATAAAACTCTAATTTGTTGATGCTTAGAATATATTGTTGATAATATTGAAACCATAGGATACATAGGGTTTATAAGTCTAAAAATATTTAGGTTTTTTGGTAATACGTTGGTAAAACACTAATCTTTTAAGTTTGTCATAAAAACTAAACCTTTAGGGTTGGTGAATTATTGAATCCCTATTCAAAATTGTTAAGGTTCAATGTTTGTATCCATGTGTTAGAAAATTATATATTATAGAGCAATGGAACACATAAAACATTGTAGAAATATAAACACAAAAAATGCATAAAACAAGAGACACAGATATACGTGGTTCACCCAGTTTGGGCTACGTCCACAGAGAAACAGCCAGTCCTTCCTTTTATATTATCCAACAAATTAAAGAGATACAACCTACAACAGATCCACTGTAATTCCCTCTTCCCTCTCGATCTCCTCTCTCTTCATCACTCAGAATATAGATATACATAGACGCAATACAATTCTCTCATTTATAGTGAGGGGTTGCCTTCTAGGGCAAAAAACCCTAAATTAAACATAACTTCTACCGTCAGATCTTCGCCTAATGAACAACCCAGATTGACCCCCAATCCCCCCCTGGACCCTCCTTGCAGTGAATATTTTACGGGCGGCGTTGCCACTCCATTACGAACTGGGGTCCAATGCAGCAATACCTTTGAATACAGAAGACAATCAGGCTCCACATCCAACAATCTCCCACTTGGAGACTGATTATAGCAACTCCACCGATGCTTCATTTGCTGGAAAATGACTCCACTTTGGACCTGGCTGTTTCTCATCTTCTTCATCATACTTGAAGACCAATTGAAACTGAAAAAATTCTCAATTTCTCCCTAGTTACAACTTTTGTTAATTCCCAGCTTCAACTGTCCGTCTTCCAACACTGACCGTATGAAATGGTACTTGCGTTGTATATGTTTAGTCTTGGAATGAAATGCAGAGTTCTTTGCAAGATGTATGGCACTCTGGCTATCACTGTATAACTTTCCCAACTCCTGCTTCTTATCTAATTCATCCAGAAACCTTTGTAACCAAATCATTTCTTTACTAGCCTTTGTAGTAGCAACATACTCTGCTTCTGTTGTTGAGAGTGCAACAAAACTTTGCAAAAAGACCTAACTGACAACTGTTCCACCTACAGTAAACACATACCCTATTGTGTTCCTCATGTTATCTCTATCACCTGCCATATCTGCATCAACATATCCCTGTAGAGAAATGTTTGAACCACCAAAGCATAATGCTTGATTTGTGGTACCTCTTAAATACCTAAGAATCCACTTCACCGCCATCCAATGTTCTTTGCCTAGATTGTTCATGTACATACTTACAACTCCCACTGCATGTGCAATATCAGGCCTTGTGCAGACCATTGCATACATTAAGCTTTCAATGGTTGATGCATATGGTACTGTAGACATATGAGCCATTTCTTCTTGAGTCTTGGGATATTCCTCCTTACTTAATTTGAAATGGCTAGCCAAGGGTATACTAACTGGTTTTGCATTTTGCATATTAAACCTTTTCAACACCTTTTCTATGTACTCACTTTGAGACAATGTTAATTTACAATTCTTCCCGTCTCTAGTTATTCTCATAACAAGGATTTGTTTTGCAACACCTAAATCCTTCATTGCAAATGAGTTTGCCAATTTTCTTTTGAGCACATTTATTTCCTGCACGTTAGAACCTGAAACAAGCATGTCATCTACATACAATAACGATATAATATATCTGCCATCATTTTGCCTTTTGAGATAAACACAATGATCAGAGTGACATCTAGTATAACCTTGTTTAGACATAAACCTGTCAAATTTTAGATACCACTGCCTTGGAGCCTGTTTTAAGCCATACAAGCTCTTCTTCAACCTGCACACTAGTTTCTTCTTCTCTTTTACTTCATATCCTTGTGGCTGCTGTATATATATCTCTTCCTCCAAATCTCCATGGAGAAAGACCGTATTTACATGTAACTACTCAAGATGGAAATCTTCAACTGCTACTAGACTTAAAATAGTTCTGATTGAAGTCATTTTAACAACAAGAGAATATATCTCATTAAAGTCTATACCTTTTTTTTGTACAAACCCTTTCACCACAAGTATAGCTTTATACCTTTTCCTACCTCCATCTTCTTCCTTCAACTTGTAAACCCATTTATTCTACAATGTTGTTTTACCTGCAGGCAACTTGACTAAGTCCCAAGTCTGGTTATGTGCTAAGGAGTCCATCTCTTCTTTCATGGCTTGCTCCCACTTCTTCCTGGTTTCTATCTATATTGCTTCTTCATAACATTCTGGTTCACTGGAATTAGTCAAAAATACATAATATAATGAAGGAGAATATTGTTTAGGGGGTCTACTTATCCTGGTAGATCTTCTAACACCACTTTCAGGTGTTTGAGGTGCTTGTTGCTATTGTGGTTATTGTTCTGGCTATTGATCATTATGATTTTCAGATACCATCACTTTTCCTGTGATCTCATCAAGCACTATGTATACTTTGTTTTCTTTTTCCTATTTCTTTTCCTGCAACCGATCCTTATACAAAACCTTTTCATTGAATATGACGTCTCTACTCTTAGTGATTTTGTGTTTTTCATATTCAATTATATATATATATATATATATATATATATATATATATATATATATATATATTATATATATATATATATATATATATATATATATATATATTTTTTTTTTTTTTTTCGGAGAAAAAAAGCGAAAACTTTTTATTAAGCAGATAAAAAGTTTTACATACTTCAGTATATACATCCTGATGACCTGAAGTCAGACATACTGTTCTGTCAATCTCCCAAACTGAGAGAGGATTTTAAGAAAACCAAAATAATTTCAGTCCAAAAGACTGGTTGTGGACGAATTTCTCGTCACGTTTCTGCTGTAAAAAAGTGAAAACTGTTTTGGAGCATAACTCCCTGTCATATACTTTATACATGTTTCAAAAAGACGAGAGTGAGGCCTCCTTTAGAGAAGGAAAACGACCTCATACATAAAACTGATATAAAATGTTAAATGAGACAGTTATAATTTATGCGGACATGAGAAAAAAAACGTGCCAAAACAGTGACTGTTTGATGAAAAGAAGAGAATATGACACGGCCCTGCAACCAAAACGATGAGGGGAAAAAACGAGAGGCGCGTTCATTGAGGTGGAGCAAAAGGGGCCTGCTGAGACGTGATAATTTGCCCCTGTCTTTATTCCTCTATGGACCAACTACCCAAATCTTGCTGTAGGCCAGCCTTAGAAAGCTGGTCTGCTGCTGTATTTTTGTCCCTGTAAATATGGCATATGGAAAAGTTGTTAAAACGAGATTTTAATGACAAAATATCTTCTAAAAGAGGCTTCAAAATCTGGTTTTGGCATAATGCATTGCCATTAACCCATTTAACAACATTCATGGAGTCCCCGAAAATTTGAATTGTCGAGATGTTTCTTTGTAATATCCAACATATGAGGAGGCGCAACACAGACAACTCTGCATAGTTATTTGAACCAGGACCCAGACCCACAGAAGCTTTTAAGGTATGATCAGGATTTAGGTGGATGCATAGACCAGCACCAGCCCTGTTTTGTTGTGATGCCCCGTAAAAAAAATCCCAAGGAGAGACTTCCTGAATGATTACGGGCTTGTCAAGTTTTTGAGAATTTTTAGACTCAGGGGGCGGAATAGAGGAATATATGGCAGCACAATTTGTAGCAATAGTAGATAAGGGAATGACCTGGTCTTGAAACACACTTTTATTTCTAGCTAGCCATACACCCCAAAAGAAAATAGGGGGAAGGTTCCTTAAGTTCCCCTTCGGGTGATTATGCCACCATTTTCTCCAGGCTTCTTCCAACGGTTCAGATCCCCATTGAGATTTTAATTTTAGCAGACATACTAGCTCCTCCCATATCCTTTTAGAGACAGCACAACAAGTAAAAAGATGGTTTATAGATTCCCCTTCCAGCTTGCAAAGAGGGCATCTCCCAGGCCCAATGAAGAATCTGGCTTGTAATATATCCCAGGTCGGGATTTTTCTTTTAAGCATACACCATAAGAAAATCCTGGTCTTTAATGGGCATTTTAGCTTCCATATATTTTTCGACCACCACTCTGGGGGAGCCCAGCCTTTCTTTCCCATAAGGAAAGAATAGCCATCTTTTGGGGAATATTCTCCTGTTTTTCCTTGCGCCCACATCAGAACATCCTGGTCACTTTTTAACCTGACATTTGAGCGATGGAGTTCTTTGATATAAGAGGCCCATTCATTGTGCCATCTGATGTTTAATCCAAGGTCCTCTGCATTTTTCCATGCCTGCCCCCATAAAGTTGAGTGACCCACTTTCTCCACCTGATTTAAAGTGAAGAAACCTTTGCTGTCTAGGTGTCTAAGGAGACCAGGAGACAGGGCAAAATTTTCATTACATCCGACACAGGGATCCCTGCCAATTCTTACATGTCTTCCATCTCCGACTTTCCAAGCCAAACCTTGTTCAATCACAGAGAATGCCTCAACCGTGGCCTTCTAGATGATGGAGGAATGCTTCATCTTCTTTTCCTGGCTTCGAATCTAATCTTCCATTGGCATTGGGTCTATGTACTTCCTTTTGACCACCCTGGTCCAAAGATTCTCCATCGTGATTAGTCTCCACCCTGATTTTGCAGCGAATGAAAGACTGAAATCTGGGAGTCTCTTAATTCCCCAACCTCCCCAATCTTTGGGCCTAGCCAGCTTGTCCCAAGCCACCCATGGTAGGACAAAGTTTTCTTTTGATCCTGCCCATAAGAATCTGCAACACAACCTTCTGATTTTCTCCAAAACTCCTTTGGGGATCCAAGTGAGTGCTGCCCAGTAGACAGGAATGACCAATAGGACAGATTTGATAAGGGTCAGTCTGCCTGCTCTAGATAGCCATTTGAAGCTCCAATGAGAGATTCTTGCTTCTAGCTTTGCTATAAGCCAGTTCCAATCCTCTTTTTTGTATGCTACCGACTTTAACCAAAAAACCAAGTATTTAAAAGGAGAGTCCAGAGGCTGAAGGTGGAAAGGAAAAAGATTGGTCAACATGGTGCTGTCTCTTCTGTCAAACTCTGCCACACAAACTTGAGATTTTCCTGTGTTTACTTGCATTCCTGTGGCTTTCAGAAATAGATCAAAAATGCTTCTAAACTCCTTTAATTCATTATATGATCCATTAGTGAAAATCAAGATGTCATCGACAAAAAGCAGATGAGTGATGTAAAGATTAATTGCTACCTCGATACCTTTTATCTTCTCCGCCCTTCTGGCTTTGTGGATCAATCTGCTAAGCCGTTCTGCCACTAGAAGGAACAGGAGGGGGGATAATGGGCACCCTTGCCTGACTCCCCTTTGGCTTTTGAAGAAAGGGGATGCAGCTCCATTGATCAAAACAACGAAGCTAACATTTGAGATACAACCCATAATCCAGCTAATGAAAGAGTAATTAAAACCCAAATGAGTAAGCAGCAGCCGGAGATAAAGCCAATTGATTCGGTCATATGCCTTAGAAAGGTCAATTTTAAGGACCGCCCCCTTCTTTTTCTTCTGTTTGACACTGTGAATTACCTCTTGGGCTACACCGATGGCTTCATGGATTTGCCTTCCATCCAGAAAACCGAATTGTTCCATTGAGATGTTTCTGGATAAGATAGGGACAATTCTAATAGCTATCACTTTTGCAATAATTTTATAAATACAATTACAAAGTGAAATTGGCCTGAAATCTTCGAAGTTCTCCGGTTCATCTTTTTTTGGGATGAGAGCAATGAAGGTTGAGTTAAAAGGTCTATAGATTTCTCCTTTCAGCCTTGATTCTTCCACAACCTCGGTGATCTCAGAGCCAATTAAATAAAAAAATGGAGAAAAAGTTCTATAGTCCATCCATCAGGACCGGGGCTTTTGTCTTTTGCCATATTTTTCATTGCTGCTTCAACCTCCTCCTTGGAGACAGGGATTGATAGCTCATCTGCTTCGTCCTCCTCGATGAATCTTGGGAAGCATTGAGCTGTCCTCATGACTTCTGCAATGGTGGCCTCTCCTGAATCCTAAAAGATTCTCTGAAAGTGCCTCAGACCCAGGCCCGAGAGGTCTGAGAAAGTTTTAACCACCCTTCCTTCTTCATCTTTAAGGATCCAAATGGTATTTGCAGATTTCCTACCTTTTGCAAAGTTGTGGAAGAAACTTGTATTTTCATCACCTGATTTTAGCCAGATAGCTCTGCTTTTGAGTCTCCATTCCTCTTCCTTTGCCAGGAGAATATGATTTTGGTTCTTTTCCAAATGGAGGATTCGATCCTTTGAGGCCTGAGAAGAGTATCCATCTGCTTCAATACTTTCCAGATTCTTCAACTCCTCCCTTATTTTCAACAAATCTTCATTCTGTTTTTTCTGCCTTTCTTTTGCCTAGGTTAAAGTCGCTTTCTTTAATCTTTTCAGGTTTTCCATGAACAGAAAAATTTTATCCTCTCTTGCGCTCCTGCCTGGGTGGATCCATGTATTCTTAAAAAGATTATTGAAGGATGGATCTTGCAGCCAGGACGAGTTAAATTTAAAGGGGTCAGGGGGTTTTGGAGGTGGGAAGGATAGCTCCAAGAAGATAGGAAAATGATCTGAGTTTCCAACCTCCTCAACCCATTGCCGGAAAAGGGGTATTTTTGAGATTAGGTCCTCAGAAAGCAAAAAGCGGTCCAATCTTTTTGCGATCCGGTCCTCCCCAGATCTTTTGTTCCTCCATTTTGGCTTTAGTTTGATCGGGGAAGGATCGATGAGATTTTGGTCCAGAAGAGCTTTATGGAAGAAATCCGACAAGGGATCCTCCCTGGCCGAAGGGCCCCAAGCCTCCGCCCTACCCATAGAAAAATTTAGGTCCCCTCCCACAATCATCAATGAAGAGTTCATCAGAGACTTTGCCAACAGGTCTGTCCAGAAAAGCTCTCTTCCTTGACATGGCCCATAGATATTTACAATTAAGAAAGGGGAGGAGAAATCTGGAGAGATAACTTCCATGCCCATTACATGTTTCGTCCCCCAAAGGTTTATAAACTTTATTCTACCTTCTCTATAACCGATGGCGAGGCCCCCCGAATGACCAGAAGAGTCTATTGCGGAAAAAGACCAACCTGGCAGTAAAGATTTTAACATAGATTCCACCTCTGAGCCTTTCCCCAGAGTTTCTTGGAGGAAAAGGATGTCGGATTTTGAATTTTGTAACCAGTCTCTCAAGGCCAGTTTCTTAGGCTTACTGGCCAGCCCTCTACAATTCCATGAGGACATGATCATTTTATAACAGATTCGGGGGTCTGCACTGCTCTAAGAACCCCAGGGATAGAGTATTGTTTTCCATCAACAACATCTATCTTTGCTTTAAGTTTTGCCTTTGAAAGGTCCGATTTTCTTCCCCTCTTGCCCCTGGTAGTCCCATGAGAAGGCAACTGTCCAAGGCAACCAGCGGCATCAGACTGCTCAGGCTTTACCCCCATTGATCTGAGATTATAGGGGCAGGGGGTATTTTGAACCGGGGGAGCAAGAGGAGGCCAGTTTACATCGCACTTTAGATCAAGGGTCGGCTTTTCTAAAGGAAGAGGATCCTTTACAGGGGATGACATTTCAGAAACAAAAGCCTCAGGATGGACTTCAAAATGCGAGGGAGAAAAAGTTGGAGAGCCATGCATAGAAACAAAAATTTGATCAGGATCTTGAGAAGAAAAAGGAGGGGGACTCGAACACTTACCCTTTTCCTCCTCGCGGGTTGTTGCTTGAGCAGGCGAAGGGATCCTATCATCCTCCTTCTCGGCTTCTGCTATTTGAGGATCTGAGGTTTGCGACTCCACATGAATTTGGGGATCTTCAGAAGACACCCCATTTTGATGACCCGCTGATTCCAAGCTAGCGTCGGGCTGTACCGGCGGACCTTCCTTTTCCTGAGAAACTTGAGCACGGATGTTCATTGGTTCTCTGTAAACAGTGGTTCTCCTGAAACGTCTCCGCCTTCTGAACAGCGGGCAATCCTTTGCAAGGTGCCCATATACATGACATATGTGGCATCTGAAAGGCAAATGTTCATAATCCAAAATTTGCTCGAAGACATAATCTTTGTATTGCAGGGTTATTGATTTCCCCAAGCCTTTACTCAGATCAAGGTTTACCAGAATGCGGGCCATCGCCCTAATCTTTGTCTCTAAAAAAGACATGTCCGCCTCCAAGAAAGAACCCAACCTGTTCCCAATTGATTTGAAAACGGCTTCTGTCCATAGGAAGAAGGGGAGGCCCGGCGCCCTCACCCAGACCGGAAACACTTATGTGCTTTCTTTAATAGCATCAAAGAGGGGGCTCCATCGTTTCATCAAGACCGGGATGTTTCCTATGAACCAGTTCCTAGCCAAAACCCAGTCTGCCGCTTCCTTCTCTTCAAAACGAAACATGAACCAACCTTTTGCAAGGCATTGGACCTCAAAACGCAGAGGTTTTTCATTGATGAAGCGCTGTTCTCCCCACGCCTGAAGAACATATGGGGAAAATTTCTTACCCCTTGCCCTGCCGACGATGGTGCAGTCTGCAACTTCTAGAGTTTCTTCAATAGACACTTCCATGCCTAGGACTAAGTTCCCCCTCAGATCCTGAGATCCAATCGGTCTTTGGGATTTCCTTTTTTCCCCTTTTTTCCTTAAGTCATCTTTTGAAACCCTATGCTCCCCAGGGTTATCTGACCATTCTATATCTTCTTGGGGTGTGTCCTCTGGAAAGGCATCCTCCGGTTGAGACTGAAAATGAGCAGAGGGGCCGCCGGCAGGGATCTCAGTAGAGTTCTTGTCACACGATGAGACGACGAAACCGCCCAAAACGCCTGTCTCGGAGCCGTAATGTCCTTCGCATCCTCCTGTTTGAATAGCACCTGTGGATCGTGGGTCTCTTGGCAGCGAAACCCTTGAGAGAGGGGGAAACCCTCTAGAAACCCTATCCTTGCCGACGCCTGAAGAATGACCCAAAAATTCTATATCTTCCAGACCTTTTGAGGGAGGGTTCCAGCTTAAAACTGATTTGCCCTTGATCACCGATGAGAGGGCATCTACTGTCGGGCCATCCGCCACTGCCTCCTCAGCTATCGGACTATGGCAACTCTGGTTGCGTGCTGTGAAACCCTCGGATTCGAAAGCCCTACCTTGATGCAGAAAAGGGGGGATTTCCGCCTGTGAGGATAAAACCGGGGATGACAGTTTGTGAGCACCGAAAAACAGCTCCACACTTTTAGCTGAGGTATCCTTACCCCACATAGACAGAATGTCTTCCAAAGCCGGGTCCAAATCCACCAATTCGTCTGAGTTAACCATGGTTAGGAGATCGCTTAGGGTGAGAACGACAACAAAGACTGCAAGATGTCAAACCTTCGCCCTATTTTCTTGGATATGTTATCAAGAAACAAAAAAAAGAAAACTGCAGCTTCCGAAACTGAAGGAAAGAAAACCCCTAGCAGCGCGCAATGTTCGACAGCGATTCGCCTCCAGCTGTCCGTCAAAAGAAACTACCCTGCGCCTACACCTGTACACCGTAACCTTGCTGCTGCCTTCTATCCGCGACCTGTGCGAGGTTCCGCCCGAAACCCTTGCCGCCAAACCCTAACCAGCTCCATCTCCGCCCCAATAGTGAAATTTTTATAGAAAGAAGTTCATTATTTCTCTACACTCAGTACCGTGTTTTTCATATTCATAAAAGCGATAACCAAAATCATTAACACCATATCCAATAAAGGTACATTTCTTTGATTTTTCCTCAAGCTCTGTTCTATTTTCTTTAATAATGTGGACAAAAGCTTCACAACCAAAGTCTTTAAAAAAGAGTAGTTTACCTTTTTATCCGTCCACGCCTCCTCTGGAATACTGCCATCCAAGGAACTTGAAGGCCCTCTGTTTATTAGATAAACAACAATATCTACAACATTCACCCAAAATTGTAAAGGCAATCCTGCATGCAATCTCATGCACCTTGCACACTCCATGATTGTCCTGTTCATCCTTGCTGACGCACCATTTTCTTGTGGTGTTCTTGGAACTGTCTTCTCTCTACAAATTCCATTCTCTGAATAGTACCTATCAAACTCTTTTCTGCAATATTCACCTCCATTGTCTGATTTGAGACACTTCAACCTTTTTCCTATCTCATTTTCAACCAAATCTTTCCATTTCTTGAAAGTATCAAATACATCAGATTTATTTCGAATACAATAAATCCAGGTTTTTCTGGTTGCATCATCAATAAAAGTAACATAATAACGAGATCCACGAAGAGATGATACCTGAATTGGAAGGGAAGAATTGTTGGTTATGAATTTTGGTGACATTTTGGGACAATTTGTGTCATCGCTTAGTAGATGGTGTCATGTTTTATGTTTTACCTTGGCATTAACATTTTGAGAAGCTCTTGTTTCTCTTTTAGAGCGTTGGAAGGGAAGAATTGTTGGTTATGAATTTCGGTGACATTTTGGGACAGTTTGTGTCATCGCTTAGTAGATGGTGTCATGTTTTACCTTGGGATTAACCTTTTGAGAAGCTCTTGTTTCTCTTTTAGAGGGTTGGAAGGGAAGAATTGTTGGTTATGAATTTCGGTGACAATTTGTGTCATCACTTAGTAGATAAAGCTAGGAAGCAACATAGCCTATAGGTGTGACACACCCAACTTCCTTGGTTACCTTAAGGAGATGAGGTTTTAAAATTTTGCTTCTTCTAATCTACTCGAACCCCATTTCTAAGGCTACCAACACCTTTTGCTCGTCAAGAGCTTTCTGACACTATACATGTTTATCCCATTCTTAGTTCAAAAAACCAAGTTAGGTTCCCTTGAAAATTTTGTATTTATTATCATGTCAACGTGACCATATTTCTAACCCATGGTATATGACATTGCACCCCAAGTCCACATGTCATATCGAGAGTGTTGTAGGGACGACACCAAGACCACCTGACCTTGCCATCTTATAGACTATTTTTTATTAAATAACTTTATGTTTATTTGTACAAATGAGATTTTAATTAATAATAATAATAATAATATAATTTAATTTTAAGTTTGTGGCTAAGTCAAACAATAAATTAGCGCATGAGACCCCCTTGTTTGTGGGAAAAATATTGGTTCCCATGTAGCAATTTGCAATGTTTCACGGCACTCCAAATATGAGAGGATGCATGAGGATATGTTTCCCCATGTCCTTCTTTTGGGGAATCTTAGGGAAACATTGGGCGAGCGTTTATGCAACGTGGAGGACGTGTTTCCCCAAAAGGAGTGCTTGTGCACGTCCGCCTCAAAAATAGGGGGACATTAGGGCATCCCACTTAATTTTGTCTAAAAACAATAATTTATGAGTGGGAAAGCCTAACATTCAACCTTAAGGCCCTAGTAATGATATGTCATTAATGACATTGTTAAATTATTAAAGTAAAGAGATGAAAATGCCCTACTTTTCTTCCATTTACTTAAATTTTTGGCATTATCAATATTGTTTTAGGATGTTTGAGAGTGGTTTCCGCTTCGTTGGATTTCATATGGAAAATGTAAAAGTTTAGATCCCACTCAAAATCCAACAAACCTAACAATTTTAAGTGTTCTATCATGTATGTTGATCTAGAACTAACATTTAATCAAGAGCACCGAGCCCTCTATACCTCAATGTTGGTAGCATTGATTGTTGAACTCCTATGTGACCTTGATAGCTTGATCTCAAGCGGGAGGAAATCCCTTGTCATCGTCTATTATAACATAAGCATAGGTTCATATTTATATAAGCCACCATGCCTTAGCACCTACATGCACATGATATATACACACGCCCTTGCCTGTATATACGCATAAACCTTCCATTTCATGTTAGCATTACGTAATGCATGGCCTTAAGGCATGTGCAACATCGTACCTTACATGGCAAACATTATATACATAACAGTCCATATATATATATATATGGATGCAATATACCTTGCACATCGACTAAGGCCACCACAATGTTTGTTAATCGATAAGTGAGGATTAAAGAGTTATCTAATGAGGTCACTATTTTGCTTGGATATCAAATTTATTACCAAAATCTAGTGAATTTTTTTAAGAAATCCAACTATGGAAATGTTTAAATCATTTTTTTGAGGAAATGGATCTAGCATCGTCAAGAACCCCCTAGGGAACCCATAATCTGTTGTAACCCAAATTTTCAAAAATTTCCGCTAGATTTTCTAAAAATCATGTCGGAGTTTCTATTGTTTTCCGAACAAAATTGTAGTTTGCTTAGGCTAGGTGGAGGATTAAGGCCACCTAGGTAATTTTCCAAACAAAGGACTCTGTTGCAAAGATGAAAGGTCCAATATAAGGCTTATAATCATTACAACATAGGTCCAATATAAGGCTTATAATCATTACAACATCATTAACTGTCTTATCAAGTAATTTTTAAAATCTGTAATTTTGGAACAAATTCCCATGCCACATGAGGATAACTTTCAAAAAATTCAAGTGTCGTCTTCTTTGTTGATTGGTGGGTTTTCAGTGGAATTTATCCCTCGTCATAATGTAGGAAATTTTAAATCTTAATATAAGAAATTTTAAGACTTTAAAATCCCATTGCAATTTAAATGAAGAAACTAGAACTCAACCCTATATTTTGAGGAACATAGTCTTTATAGAACTTATCAACTAAAATAAAATTAATCACATGTATTTTTTCAAAATGACAACAACACAAAAGAATGCAATGAATGCAAGTCTACTTCATCACAACTCCACAAATTAGGGAAATCTTCTTAATCATCCTCACAACTCGACAAATCAAGGAAATCTTCCTAATCATCCTCACAACACCACTACAAAGAAGACCCTCTAGGTCTCCTTATTTCAAAAGAGGAAAGGATTCCAATCAATTACGTAATATGACTATGTCAACAAGGATGTTAAGAGTATGCATTAATTAAAAAGGCTTTGAAAGTCCAATTCAATTCTTCAAACAGTTTTTTTATTAATCCATGAGTTCATTGGTGAACATTTTAATAAATTTCTTCAAATGTTCTATGAACACTTTTCGTTCCTAGTATTTATCATAAATTGAGATTTTTACTCTTATAATTCATTATATTTATAAATCCAATAGGACAACCTACCCTTGAGCAGCATGGCCGTGACTTCTTTTTAATCACTAATGCAAACCCAACCCTCATATTTGAGAGCTATAGTGAGTTTTCCACAATAAACTAGCCTTGAAGACCACTTAACAAACTCAAGATACAAATTGAAGAAACTTACCCAACAACCTTAGGGGTGATCTCCCTCTCCAACAACAACACCAAAAATGTTACTGCCCAAATTATCTGACATTGAAGTTTTAGAGATGATTTATAATTCTCTTTTTCCATCAAATCTTCACAAAGCTAGAGTGTTAGGCAAAGACGACCAGTACATCGACTTTTTAATTTAATTTTCTTGGTTTTGCTTCCAAAAATAATGTAGCAAACCATTCTAGGGCACCTCATACTACATTCATGTATTTTTTCAATCTTTCATTTGAACATGCAAATTAACCCTTTGTTTGAAGAACTATTAAGTCAAAATCACCAAAAACATTCAAATTGTAATTCCAAAATCCTTGGCCAAATTCAAACCAAGTAAAGTGTTCCATATCAAATATTCTATTACATTGTTAGTTACTTCAAATTCCAAACAAAAAAACATAACATGAAAATTTGTCTTTAAGGGAAGTACATACAATATTTGCACCCAGATTTGGCCACATCGAAGTCCATCTTTCAAATGTTGTTGTCGTCTTTATGAGGAACTACTTCTGTTGCAAGTATGATGGATGATTCGAAACCATGTTCATAGCAAACCAGTTTATTTTCAAGAGATTATGGATATTCTACATGATATTTTCTCACTGGTTCCCGGTGCAAGATGAAAATAGTGCCCTGCAAAGTGGGCACAGTGGGCATGAGATAGATCTATCCAAATGCTTCCTCCAAGATCAATGGCCCACTTTTGAAATAAGAGCAATTCCCATGCATCCAAAGCATCAATGAGCACTATGTCCATTACCAAACAATGCTTCCTCCAAGATCAATGGCCCACTTTTGAAATAAGAGCAATGCCCATGCATCCAAAGCATCAATGAGCACTATTTCCATTACCAAATAAATGTCAAGGTGCATTTTTCAAATCTGCTTACCTCCATAGCACCATGGTTTGGACTTTCATAAGGGTGCTAATTTAGGCATTCACACTAATCACATTTCTTCCGTGATTTGGTTATATAACTCATTAAATTGATTGATTTACTTGCTTTCTTCGTTCTCGTTGCATAAGGTTTCCTTCCTAGTCGTAAGGCAAAATCATCTTAATGTTTTAGCCTAACCAAGAAAACACTCGCCATCCTGTGTAATTCCTCATTTTTGTCCTTGGAATCTCAATTTGTTTTCAACCAATATAAAAAATAGGTCTAGCACGACTAGTGGCAACTAGGAGGTTTTTGCTCTTATTTTTAGTAGAGTATGTTGTAATGACATTTAGCTTGTTTGTTGCTTTTTTCTTTGGAATCTTGGTTAGTTTGGTCTTCTATTTTTGGCTAATATAAGAAATAGGCTTAGTGAGGCTGATAGCAGTTAGGAGATTGCCACCTCTGTTTTTGGTTTAGTATGTTGTAAGGGCATTTGACATGTTCAAAAATATTATGGTGGCAAGAAAGACAAAGTGAACTTCAGTGACCAGTCTACTATCATAAGAGAAAGACTTTACGCCTTGCAAGCAATTTTTGTGTATTGTGCAACTTTTCTCCTATAATATAAAAACAAAACTCTTTCATTTTGGAGAGCTGTGAATAATGGTCAATGTATGTATAAAGCAAATGGAAGTTGATAATAACATCATCCTTCAAGTTATGTCAATAATCCTTTAATAAAAGCCACCCAAGGCCCATACAAACTATGTTTGACAGCATAGTTAATGTTATTTTATTGAACTATTTTTTAAACGTCATTAAAGGATGGAAAATCTACACTATATACTACAACAATAATGTGGGGTGTCCATGCATACATCCATTCATCCAAGTAAACTTGCATACATCCATTCATCTAAGGAAACTTGGGAAGAAAGGATACACAAATAACCTACGATGTCATTTACAATATCTGACCTGGGTTTGAACCAATGTTGCATTAATCGTTATCGAGATAATATCAACGCGAGGAAAAAATCGGAAAAAATCGTAATTATCGTGAAATAATCGGGAAAAAATCGTTTGGTACAAAAATATTCATTTTTTTCAATTTTTTTAATATCTAAACCATCTACAACATAAAATAATCTTGACACATTAAATAATAAAATAACTAATATAAAATGTTTTAATATCATTCTAGTGCTTAAATCACACATACTTGGATCATGTCTTGAATAGTAGCCCTGAGTCTTAGTCCCAATCAGCTCAAAATATCAACAAAATTATAATAATGTATCTCATCATGTCATAATGTCATATACAATAAAATGAAGAAAATAACTAAAGTCTAATCCTATTGATTTCCTCTGCCCCTCTTGTGAGAAAATGCCACAACTTTCCCTTTCCCTCTAGATGTAGATGTTGGTGCTAGTGGAGTTGGCAATGGAGTCTGCTATGCTCTAGAAGCCGAAGAATTAGAAGTAGGAGTTATAAGGGGTAGACCACGTCCTCTACTGGTGGCAGAGGTAGCCCGGGTAGGTGGTGTCCCCTGGAAACATTACAATCTCCCAATCCTGAAACCCTGAAACACTGATAAGTCTGCTGGATTTTGAATGAAATCTAAAGTTCTACTTTCTCCATATGAAATCCAATGAGGCCGGAACAACTCTCAAACATCCTGAGTCATTTCATGGTAATGTTAAAAATTTAAGTAAAATGATGAATGAAAATTAAGGAGAATGTCACTTTTACTTTAAGAATTTAGCATTACCATGAATACAATATCAATACTAGGGCCTAGACTTGATCATTACGCTGCCCACTCAAAAATTATTTGTTTCTTTAAAAAAAAATTGCATTTTGAACATTT
Organism: Pinus taeda; assembly: GCA_000404065.3. Classification (NCBI taxonomy): domain Eukaryota; kingdom Viridiplantae; phylum Streptophyta; class Pinopsida; order Pinales; family Pinaceae; genus Pinus; species Pinus taeda. The sequence continues at coordinate 240,217 of APFE030179027.1, forward strand.
AGCATCCCTTATAAAACCTTGTTGCCCAGATTGCCCGCGATAAAAACGAAAAAAATCGGGTATAAAAATTTGGCGATAGTTTCGGATATTACTCGCGATAATATCGACAGTGGGAAATTATCATGATAAAACGATAATATCGCGATTTTAACAACATTGGTTTGAACCATAGAAATAAAGACTTCAAATTTGTTTATATATCCACAATACAGATTTAATACACTATTTACCTTGGGTTTGAATCATACAAATGAATATTTCAAATTTGAATATGCGTTTATATAATATTGATTTAAAAAATTGTCCCAATATGATAAGAAATTGCCAAAGAAAATGCAAATACAATATTATGTCCAAGGATGATAGGGAATTATAGAAAGTACTAACAACGATCAGAGAACCTGCCATTTAAATAAAATACATACACAGAGAGATAAGGATATTAACCATTACATCAAACAAATGAACCAGACATTGTAAATTACAAGCGGGCTACCTACTTAACATCATGAATCAAATCCTGAATATTTTAACGAAGAATTGGCAATATTTCCACATCGCTTTTTTATTGTTTTACAAACATAAGAGGAATTTGATGAAAAGGCACATACCCACTCAAAGGCAGTTCAAACTGTTACCTAAAATAGCAAGTTATAAATGCAAGTGTTAGCAACAAACAACAGAGGGAACTGTATTAATAAGAAATCAGCATCTATTATTATGTACCCTTGTCATGTCTAAGTCTAATTACTCAATTAAAGGAAATGGAGGACAGGAAGGAAAGTAAGTTGTAGCTTCCACTAAAAAGAATGCAGCCATAGTATTGAACCCCTCCTATTTTTAAATCTCCTCCTTAAAAATCTTCATTGGCAGCTGTATGACATTGACATAAAAGAAAAAATCCCTTTATACGCTTCCTGTGCCTAAGGATGAGATAGAACTCTTATAAAATAAAATTCATGAATATCCCTTCAATGTAAAACTCTTTTAACAGGGTTTTATAGCCAAGGAACAGAATTTTTAAAACAAAAGGTGTACAGGAAAATTCATATTGAAGCTGTCCAGGAACTTCGACAAACAGTGCAACTTTTTGTTGGCTCAGACACATTCACTGAGTGGCTCCTTGTTGAAGATCAACTTTCCCACTATGGTAAATATCCAACAGAATTGAAGAGTGGGCATTTTTATTTATATATTTCTCCAAGAAGCATTTTTCTGTCAAGAAAAATATACGACAATTCAACTCTGTATTCAACAATTGCATGGACTTCAATGCCTCCATTACTCGTAACCGAGGAATTAACCTCTTCTCCAAACTGTAGCAGATCAGAGCTGGATTCTTACCAATATTATCCAATGGAATACCCATAGATTTGACCAGAAAGTCCAACCGATTCTTCACCTTTTCCTCTGACAACGCAAAAAGAAACGGACACCGTTTGAATATTTCTGAAGCTTGTTTTTGTGAGAAACCTACACTGCTCAAGCACTGCAATTTACTTTCTGCGTTTTCTTTACTTACTCCCAAAATAGAACGCATAGCAGCTACAAACATCTTGGATCCCTTGTTCAGCCCCAAATGTTCGGCCAGTTTAAATGATTCTATGACCCTTTCAGGTGAATATGAGAGCAAACGGGGCTGTCTGGCCAATAATTTTGATAATGTTTCACCCTCAACACCCAATTTTTGTATCAGTAAAATCGAAGATTTAATCCTTTCTTCACTGCAAGTAAAAATTCTTGAATCAGTACACATGAGTTTGCATATATCCTCTACTTTCATGTAAGTCCCAAGGAGGATGAGTTTGGACTGTATGTTTTTTTTGGCATGGCAAAAAAAAAACCGAGGGTTGGAAAGAGCCACCTTTCGAATCTGGGCAGGGGTAGTGAAACCATACCCATTTAATAGCTCCAAAATTTCTTCTGAACTCCGGCTGGATTTTATGCTAAGAAACTCAGTGCGATGTCTAAAGGTTTTTGTAATTTCTTCCTCTGATAACCCGCATTTGTTGAGGAGAAAATCTGTGACAAGACCCCTGTGTGGTGGAGTTGTAGAGGAGGGTGCGCTTCGGGAGCAGAAATTGAGGAATGTTATGTGGGGTGTTGAGGTGAATGGCAGTGGCAGTGGCAGTGGGAGAATTAATTGGCGATGGGAAGACAGGTTATTGGTTAACAGGGGTTTCCATACCTTCAACTGAACAGACAGCATAGTCTATGCTATTGATATAACGAAAATGTCTCGCATATATGAATAGTTTACTTACCAGGGTCAGACACCGCGAGGAATCGATTTGTGAACACCTATACCTCGAAGCTGAGGAATGGCTGCAAGGCAACAATATTGGGTGCCAGGATTCCTGATTAGGGTTTCACGAGGGTGTTCCAGTACGATTCAGGTCATTTATTTAAACAATTATTTAGTGCTTGCTTAAGGGATTTGAACCATCATACACTACATGCAGGCTGGGGTAGGGTAAGGTATTACGAGGGTTTACGAATGTGACTTTGAGGTATGATTAATAATACTTTAATTTCTCATAAAGTATATAATAATGTAAAAAATAAGATATTGAGTTAAATGATTTGATTATTGGTGAGTGAGGATTATGAACGCTTAGAAATATTATTTTAGTCAGAAATATTATTTTAGTTTTGTAAATTTAAAGTAATTTTACAATTTAATCTCTCTCACTTTAATTGATAGGTGCACTGCATTATGAGACATTCTATTCAGGCTTTTTTTAGATTTTTACAAGTTTGTGAAGTGAGCTCCCCTAAAAGTTGTGACTAAGTTGTGGTTGATTTTTTACTTAAGAATTTTTTCAGTGAGAGTTGTATCTAGAATTATATTTAATTAAAAGTTAACTTTTATTAGTGTAAAGTATTGTGTGAATTTTTAACCCTAAGAGGAAATGAGATGACCTTGGGAGCTAGTGTATCATAAGATGTGACTTAGTGATGAGCTAAGTTTAGTTTCCCTTTACACCTATTTTAAGGAAATAGATAACTTTTATTAGGAGCTTGGACTTATCCGTGAGGAATATTGGGATTTGTGTTACCTAATTATGCACATTGTCATCATATCATGTTTTACCTTGGGATTAACCTTTTGAGAAGCTCTTGTTTCTCTTTTAGAGGGTTGGAAGCGAAGAATTGTTGGTTATGAATTTCGGTGACAATTTAGGACAGTTTGTGTCATTATTGAGTAGATGAAGCTAGGAGGCAACATAGCCTATGGGTGTGACACAACCCAACTTCCTTCGTTACCTTAAGGAGATGACTGTTTAAAACTTTTCGTCTTCCACTCTACTCGAACATTGTTTCTAAAGCTACAACACCTTTTTCTCATGAAGAGCTTTTTGACAATATACATGTTTATCCCATTCTTAGTTCGAAAAACCAAGTTAGAGTCCATTGAAAATTTTGTATTTATTACCATGTCAACTTGACCATATTTCTAATGCATGGTATATGACATTGCACCCCAAGTCCACGTGTCATATCGAGAGTGTTGTAGGAACAACACTGAGACCACTTGACCTTGCCATGTTATACACTAATTTTTATTAAATAACTTTGTGTCTATTTGTACAAATGAGATTTTAACTAATAATAATAATAATACTTTAATTTTAAGGTTATGGCTATGTCAAACAATAAATTAGTGCGAGTCGGGTCATTTATTTAAACAACTATTTAATGCTTGTTTAAGGGATATGAACCATCATACACTACAAGCGAGCTCGGGCAAGGGAAGTTATTACGAGGTTTTAGGAATGTGAGGTATGATTAATAATACTTTACTTTGTAATTAAGTACATAATAATCTATAAAGTAGGATATTGAGTTAAATGATTTGATTATTGGTTAGTGAGGATTATGGACTCCCAAAAAGATTATTTTAGTTTTGTAAATTTAAAGTAACTTTACCATTTATTTATTATATTAAATTTGGGTCAATTCTAACGTCTCTCCCTATAATTTATAGGTGCACTGCGTTAAATGTGGCTATGGGTAAGTAATCAAGAATCTGAACATAAGACAATCTACTCACATTTGCTTTAGAAATTCACAAGCTTGCGAAGTGAGCTCCATGAGGGGTTGAGGTTGTGGCTAAATTCTTACTTAAGAATTTTTTTCAGTGAGAATTGCATCTAGAATTATATTTAAGTAAAAGTTAACTTCTATTAGTGTAAAGTACCTTGTGAATTTTTAACCCTAAGAGCTAATGAGATGACCTTGGAAGTGAGTAAGCTAAGTTTGATTTCCCTCTACAACTATTAAATAGATAACTTTTATTAGGAGCTTAGACATATCCGTGAGGAAAATTGGGATTTGTGCTACGTAATTATGCACATTTTTACCTTGGCATTAACCTTTTGAGAAGCTCTTGTTTCTCTAGAGGGTTGGAAGGGAAGAATTGTTGGTTATGAATTTCAGTGAGATTTTGGGACAATTTGTGTCATTGCGGAGTAAATGAAGCTAGGAAGCAACATAGCCTATGGGTGTGACACACCCAACTTCCTTAGTTACCTTAAGGAGATGAGGTTTGAAAATTTTGCTTCTTCCACTCTACTCAAGCCCTATTTCTAAGGCTACCAACACCTTTTGCTCGTCAAAAGCTTTTTGGCAATATACATATTTATCCCATTCTTAGTTCAAAAAACCAAGTTAGGGTCCCTTGAAAATTTTGTATTTATTACTATGTCAATGTGGCCATATTTCTAACGCATGGTATATGACATTGCACCCCAAGTCCATGTGTCATATCGAGAGTGTTGTAGGAACAACGCCAAGACCACCTGATTTTGTTATGTTATACACTAATTTTTATTAAATTACTTTTTATTTATTTGTATAAATGATATTTTAATTAATAATAATAATAATTTAATATTAAGGTTGTGGCTAAGTCAAACAATCAATTAGTGATCATTCATTCAAGTGGGGTACTGCTAACTACCTTTTCCCAATAGTGATTGATAGTTTTGATCTTGCACCTCGAGAAAATGTTGTTTCCAACTGAGATTATTTTCCACTTATGATAATCGGATTGGGCGGAGCTTGAATAACAAGATTGGAGTACGCCAATCTCCTCTGAAAATAGATCGGTGATTAGGTCCAATGTAATTGAGTCTAGTTGTCTGGCTGTTTGGCTGGCTTTACATGCGAT
>APFE030179027.1:246595-264075 GCA_000404065.3 Pinus taeda
GGGCTTATGGTCGAGCCTGACTCCCATGTAGTAGTTTGCAATGTTACATGGGTCGCTCTCCCTATGTTTCCCACACTCCAAATATAAGAGGATGCATGGGGAAACGTTTCCACATGTCCTTCTTTTGGGGAATCTTAGGGAAACATAGGGTGAGCGTTTCTCCAACCTGGAGGACATGTTTCCCCAAAAGGAGTGTGTCTAGACGTCCGCCTCAAAGAAGGGGGACAATTGGGCATCCCCCTTAATTTTGCCTAAAACGATAATTTATGAGTGGGGAAGCCTAACATTCAACCTTATTGCCCTAGTAACGCTAAGTCGTTAGTGACAATGTTAAATTCTTGAAGTAAAGAGATGAAAATGCCCTACTCTTCTTCCAGCTACTTAATTTTTTGGCATTATCATTATTGTTTCACAATGTTTGAGAGTGGTTCCAGTGTAGTTGGATTTCATATGGAAAATGTAAAAATTTAGGTCCCACTCAAAATCCAGTAAACTTAACAATTTTCAGTATTCTATCATGTATGTTGATATCGTACTAACATTTAATCAAGAGCACCAAGCCCTCTATACCTCAATGTTGGTAGCATTGATTGTTGAACTCCTATGTCATGACCTCGATAACTTGATTTCAAGCGGGAGGAAATCCCTTGGCATCGTCTCCCATAACATAAGCATAGGCCACCATGCCTTAGCACCTACATGTACTTGATATATACACAAACCCTTTCCTGTGTATATGCATATACCTTCTATTTCATATTAGCATTATGTAATATGTGGCCTTAAGGCATGTGCAACATCGTACCTTACATGGTAAACATTACATACATAACAGTCCATATATATATATGGATGAAAATTACCTTACACATCGAGGTCGACTAAGGCCACCACAATGCTTGTTGATCGATAAGTGAGGATTAAGGAGCTATCTAATGAGGTCATAATTTTGCTTGGACATCGAATTTATCACCGAAAACCAATGAATTATTTTTAAGAAATCTAACTATGGAAATGTTTAAATTGTTTTTTTATGGTAGAAATGGACTCGACACCATCAAAAACCACTGGGGCACCCAAAATCATGAAGCTTAATTGTTGTAACCCAAATTTTCAAAAATTTCCACTAGATTTTCTAAAAATCATGTCAGAGTTTCTATTGTTAATTATAGTCTGCTTAGACTACGCGGGGGATTAAGGCAACCTAGGTAATTTTCCAAAGAAAGGATCCCATTGCAAATATGAAAGGTCTAATATAAGGCTTATAATCATTACAACATCATTAATTGTCTTATCAAGTAAATTTTAAAATCTGTAATTTTGGAACAAACTCCCATGTCACATGTGGACAACTTTCAAAGAATTCAAGTGTCGTATTCTTTGTTGATTGGTGGGTTTTGAGTGAAATTCATCCCTCATCATAATGTAGGAAATTTAAATCTTTTGTAAGTCGAAATTCTATTCATTCTTCAAAAATATGTACATCGAGAGTAGCAACAAAAAACAGGTGGTCTCACCCCGACCAGGTTTGTTGACCGCGGCATACAACATATAACAAAATTAAGAAAAGGACAATAAGGACATCGTCCAAAAAATGAGAAGGCCAAAGGCACCAGAAGATAAGTAAATCTTAGAAAACCCTTGTAGTCATGTTATTCATCTGATGTGTTGGTGGTTGGGTTGTCCAAAGTTGTCCCAGGAGGAGGCAGAGGCCGAAAAGAGCATTGGATGTGCTCCTCGAAATGAGCCATCCATTACTCCACCTTCTCCAATAGAAAGTTATATTCTCGCCAGACCACCACAATACTCTCTTAGACGTGACACTAAAAGTAGTGCAATTTATCCAAGGTAGCTCCCAGTTCTGCATGTTCCTCCTGTCGGATCCTTTCAACAGTTTCCAATCGCTGCAGCAAGGATTGAATCAAGTCTCTACAATTTTCTAGGCAACAATGTTGAATGACGCTCAAACCAGGAATCGAAGACTTTTCACCCCCTCTATGTCCCGAGTTACTACGTTGTTGAGCCCCACCCCTCATCGTGTTCGCAACAATCGACCCCTGTGGCCCTTCGCCAAGACGCCACACCCTCACCATCCCGCACACCAGCTACCATCCTCCAAGAGCTTCCCACCAACTTGCCACCCTGACGAGCCACAGACACCTCTACCCCCTTGCTCTGTGTTTTACAATTAAGAAGCTTAGTCCCTACGTCCTGTCGAGAAGGGCTTTGGAGGGAGGGAGGATTGTCCTCTTCTCAGGTATGGATGCATCAACACTGGACTAAAATCTTCACATATAATGTAGAAGACCCTTTAGGCACGCCTGACCCACACCCACAAGGCCCATTACACCCAGTACAGAAACCAGCAGCCTCCCCGACAGGGTTGCAAACTCACACCAACTGAAACCACATAGCAGCGCACAAACTCAGGAGATCCGCCACCCCATCAGTCGCACCACTCCAGGATCGAACACAGAGATGTACTACAATTCGAATAATTCGAACGTAGGAGGTTCATAAGAAGCACAAAATTTCCCATCACACTCTAATGACCTCCCCACCAACCACACCAGCAAAAAACTATCCCTTCTACCTCCAAGATTCTTGCTCCCTTCCCCCCCAAAAGACACATAAAACCTCATGCGAAGAATCCAAACAACCCAATTATAGGCCCAGAAGCTAAAATATGAAAGGCATCTATAGAACCACCACCCCTCCCGAGAGCAATGTCACCTACGTGGTCAACTCCAACTACCAAAAGACCCGTAACCACAAAACACCAATACACAAATCGGCCAAAAGCTCCCAAAGTCCAATTCCAATGGGTACCATAGTCGAAAACCACTCAAAAATCACCCTTGCAGCAAGAAAGTTACCAATTTATAGGGCCAACAACCTGGGGGTGAACCGAGTTTCCGGGGGTGCCACCCTACCTAATGGAAGTGGCGTCGCATCCTTCTCTAGCGAGCAAAGAACCAGACAAGAGCGTGAAGCCAAAACGAAAGATGAATGAAGTCCTCGTCGACCACCCTTGATCTTAGAACAACGTCTCCCACGTGGATTGAGGTACTACTAAATTCCACATGCATACCATTACTCCTCACCATATGCCAAGTGAAGTGAGAGGGCAGGGGGGCAGCCCTTGACCTGGGTGCCAGTTGTTGGTCATCATGGGCCACGAGTTGTCCCATGCACTATTTCCATCACCCCCATCGAGGAATAGGAAATTTTAAATCTTAATATAGGAAAGTTTAAGACTTTAAAATCCCATTGCAATTTAAATGAAGAAACTAGAATTTGAGCCTATATTTTGAGGAACATAGTCTTTATAGAACTTCTTATCAACTAAAATAAAATTAATCACATGTATTTTTTCAAAATGATAACCACACAAAAGAATGCAATGGATACAAGTCTGCTTCATCACAACTCCACAAATTAGTAAAATCTTCCTAATCATCCTCACAACTCCACAAATCAGGAAAATCTTCCTAATCATCCTCACAACTCCACAAATCAGGAAAATCTTCCTAATCATCATCACAACACCACTATAAAGAATACCCTCTAGGTCTCCTAATTTCAAAGCATGAATGTATTCCATTTTATTAAGTAATATGACCATGTCAATGAGGATGTTAAGAGTATGCATTAATTAAAAAGGCTTTGAAAGTCCAATTCAATTCTTCAAACAATTTTCTTACTAATCCATGAGTTCATTAGTGAACATTTTAATAAATTTCTTCAAATGTTATGTGAACACTTTTTGTTCTTAGTATTCTTCACAAATTGAGGTTTTTACTCTTATAATTATATTTATAGATCCAATATGACAACCTACCCTTGAGCAGCATGTCCATGACTTTTTTTTAATCACTGATGCAGGCCCAACCCTCATATTTGAGACCTATTGTGAGTTTTCCATTATAAACTAGCCTTAAAGACCACTTAAGAAACTCAATATACAAATTGAAGAAAACTTACCCAACAACCTTAGGGATTATCTCCCTCTCCAACGACAACACCAAAAACGTTACTGCCCAGATTATCTGACATTGAAGTTTTGAAGATGATTTCTAATTCTCTTTTTCCATCAAATCTTCACAAAGCTAAAGTGTTAAAGCAAAGACAACCAATACATCAACTTTTTAATTTGATTTTCTTTGTTTTGCTTCCAAAGATATTGTATCAAACCATTCCATGGCTTCCCATGCTACATTCATGTATTTTTTTCAATTTACATTTTTGCAAATTTAACCTTTGTTTGAAGAACTATTAGGTCAAAATCACCAATAACATTCAAAATCTTAATTCCAAAATACTTAGTCAAATTTAGACCAAGTAAAAGTGTTACATATTAAATATTCTATTACATTGTTTTGTGTTTAAGTAAGATAGAGTTGTATTATATTATAGAAATCAGAGGATTACATTTTGCATCGAATGTGCACGGTTGATAAGAATTCAGGCCTGACCACCATTAATAAAGTGATTTTTTTGGTCTTTCTGTAGTGATTTACAATGCTATCCCTATTAGCCTTAGACAAACTGACATTAACCGATTCATAAACAAAATAAATGACTACAAGCCCCACATCATAAATAGCTTCAGTGACAACACTAGTGACTATAAGCCTCTCCTCGAGGTTGCCATGACCCTTACAAGTAGTTTGACCTTTAACACCTTGGACAAAAAGAAAAAAGTAACTGGCTCATAAGGTGTGAAGCTAAGATTGCATGCACACAGTCTGCATAAGACAAATTAGACAAAAAGACCTTCATTCAGCATTATGGGCTTCTCTATAATGCCTCCAAAAGAGCACCCTCACTAGTTGGTTGGCTCGCCGAGGCACCTCCCGGTTCTCATTTGATTCTAGGTGCGATCTCTCTCTCTGCTTGAGAAGTTGTATAGCAACCCTAGTGAAAATTCCATGTAATAAAAGGTAATAAAGGAAAAAATAATAACCACGGTTTATGGGATACTTATTCCAAGTTGAATGTTGGGCAAGACATCCTAGTGGGTGTTCATTTGGTTATTTATGGTTAAGAAAATTGGCAAAGGCAATTGCTAAGCTTTGGAAAAGAAAAATGACATTTTTGGAATATTTATTTATGAAAATAATGGAAATTAGGAGAAAAGGGTGGTGAAAGGTAACAGGTTGCATGTGAGGAGGAAAATGAAGGAAAATAATGGAAAATGAAGAAAACAGAGGCCTCATTCATAAACAAGCTTATGAGGATCAATTGGTAACCCTTTGTTAGTTTAGGTTTGAAGCTCTTTCATTATTCTCTCTCTCTCTCTCTCACTCTTGGACACTTAGAGTTTTCTTGGAGCATTTTGGCATTGGAGCAAAAAAGGCAAAGAAGGCAAGAAGAAGTAAAGATCAAGTAGGAAAAGGTAGGATCAAGCAGCGACAACAAGATTCATTGCAAGTATCGATTTGCATGTGTATTTTCCTTGCTATATTTGGAATGCATGATATTGCATGTGGTTCTTTTGCTATTGTGGCATGGGTTTTTCCAGGTTTAACAATGTTTTCAGCCTAGCCTTGCCATTTTCGTATAGCCATGGTGTGATGGGGTTCTCATGTCTTGGTTGAGCTACATTTTTGGATGGGATTGAAGCTAAGTGGGGTGGATCTTTGAATGATAGAGCACATGGCCTAGTGGTCCCTGAACCAAACTGTGGATCATGGTAAAGCCACTGACCTAGTGACCCTTGAGCCAAACTATGGATTGCGATAAAGCCAAGATTGTGCTGCCTTGGTGGGCCTAGGAATCCTTGTTGGTGAATGACAGGATATACGGTAAAGCCAAGAAGTGGTTTTCTCTCCATTGGGCCTAGTAATCCCAAATTTGGGATATGCGGTGAAGCCTAGAGAGTGGGTCTTGGTTTAGGGACTAGAGATCCAGGTTTGGATTGCGGTAAAGCTTAAGAGACTAGGAGACAAGAAAATTCCTTATGGTGTAGGTGGAGAAATCTAATGGCATCCATTCTTGTTTGGCCTAGTAATTGAGTGGAGATCATGGTAAATCCTGTTATGATGTGTTCATTATGTTGGCCTAGTGATCTGGGATGGATTACTATAAAGCCTGGTTTCTCTTGATGAGGTTGAGGTGGTTTATCCTTGGTATGCTCTAGTTGGTTCTTTTGGTTTGAGTCCTACACTCATGCTTGGAATATGGCACGGGGATGAATGGTTGAAGAGAGATTTGGCTTAGCCATTCTATGGTCGGGTGGAACGTGGAAGTCCCATCCCAGGTTTGGTTTTTGCATCATTAATGAAAGGTTATTTCTCCCAGTATTTCTATGAGCATTTGGATGGATTATATATGGTTTATATGGATGTACTTTCATGAGTATTTATGTTGTTATTATGTTGGTTATATGTGTGTTTTATGACATCAACTATGTGTGGATCTCAACATGTTTTTTCTTGTAAATGAATGGATAATGTATCTATGGGCAAATAGATGATAATGCAACAAATGACATGAGGGAACAATAGTTCATAACAATTCTTAGAGAAGTATGAGATCCCTACACTTAACTATGTTGTTTGCACATGTAGGTCACATGTTGATGAGATGTTTGATGAAATGCATGGCATGGCTAGTAGGGGTCTGATTAAGGTCTTGTTCAACTTATTGCTTTTGCACCATTGTTTCCTTGTTCTTTAATTGTTCATGAGTTATTTTTTCATTATGAGCAGTGACTTGGGCTTTGGGCCTGAAAAAGTGGCTCAAATCTCGGGATCATTGCATAGCACTAACAAATTTAGTCTCTGGTCGTTGGAAGGTAATCTTGTGAGAGCGACTTTGGGTTTCCGGATGCTCTCTTGCCTATAGCATGGGAGAAACTGAGGCTTAACATGTCTATAACATCAGTGGGACCCAGGGATAGGATGTCTAAGTGGCTGAGATGTCTCTTGAGGGTTCTGTTGCCAATGCGGATAGGTTGGTTGATGTGTTCCATCGATTCCACTTCTTTAAGGTCACATAGGAGGTCAAATCCAATCATGGTAGCCTCTCGTCGCATGTGTTACCCCGTTTGGTTGGTTACTTGGGTAGATGTGTGAGGAGGTTTTTACAAATGGTATTAGAGCATGGTTCACCTCTCGGATTGGATGGGCAGTGTGTGTTGGCCATGCATGCATGGCAGTTGCATGTGTGTCTCTTACACTTGCATTCCATGTGCTTGTTGCATTTGTTTGATGTTGATCATGATGGTAGAAATGTTGTCATGAGGAACTTGATGATTGATTTTGTGGAATGCATCGTCATAAGTATATGACTAGTTACATATTGTTACATCTCGCTTACATGTTGATTATATGTCACCTACTTACATCCTTGTACGCAAGGCTACATTCTTGTAGGTTTGATTACATGTATCAATCTTGTAGGTCGATTACAAGAATTGATCGCTTATGCTCGACTACATGCATCTATGTGTATGTGTAGTTGATTTGGAATTGCTTATGCATGCTGACGGTTGCATGTGGAAATGTGTACAATGGAGTAATGGTTGTTGTCATGCATGAGGTCATAGCATGCATTGTTGATATGGCCTTGCATTGATGATTGTACCCTAGCTAGAATGATGTTTATGTGTGTATGCACTCACTTATTATATGTCTATATGTTGTTATGATTATGTTATACATGTATATTTGATGATCTTGAAAATGAGGTATCCTCCCTAAATTATACTAAGGTACATCAATTTATTGTGATTTGGTTTAGCTGACATATTATGCATAGCAGGAAAGAAATCATATGGCTAGCAAGGTGGTAGACTACATATAATCTCCCTATGAATCAAATGGGCAATGTGGTGTGGGACACTCTTCTGATTTGGCAGATATATTGAGAAGCATAAAGGAAGAGATAAGGAGTTGTAAGGCAGATAATGATCAAATCATGCAAGCACAAGAGCTACAATGGGACCTAATAGTCCTCTCCTTCAAAAAAGTGTTTTCCTCAACGCTTGAGTAGTTCTAGATGCCTATGTATAAAATTCTCATCCTCCCATGTGGAATCTTCAACGGGTAACTTCTTCCACTTGATGAGATACTCTGAAATTAATCGATTTTGTAGCTATCAAATTCTTGTTTCTATGACTGCTTCAGGTTCCAATATGATTTTTCCTTCCTCGTCAAGTTCTGGCAATATTGTTTGAAATAGGAGCTTGTCACCTATAACCTTCTTTAATCATAATATCATTATCATCTGATGTCTACAACTAGGCCGACTACAAGGAGAGTACACCGATCCATCATTTTTGTGGTCAGAGGTCATTCATTGATTTGAGTTTTTAGCCAATCTTAGGTATCCTTCTAGCCCAATATTTGAGTACTACATTCTTGTAACTAGGCCAATTTTGAGCTACAATACGAGTTTTTGTGGAGTATGTTTATGACTACGAGTTTGAGTTTTTGTGTGTTTGCTGATTGCTCTGAGCCTTCATCAAGTCATTTTTCTGAGCATTGACCAAGCTACATATTGAGAAGTAACAATGATCACTTCTCTCTCTTTATTTTGACTAGAATTTGGCAATTGTAATCTGATTGGTTGTTAAGAATTATGCTTGACAATATTGATGGCTGTACACATTGTATCTTAGTTGAACATTGAATGATAATCTCCTAAGAAGAAGAATAATTTTGGTTTCCCCCCTTGTGGGGTTTTGCCTTGGTCTTTGACCAAAAATATCTGTGTCTCACCGTGCATGGCTATATTCTATTGTGCATTGTTGTTTATTGTTCTCTCTATAATTTCTTAACTTGTATGGGGTGAATTAAATTGAATGAAACATTATCTTAAGTAATTATTACAACAAAGAAATTGTGAAAAACTAACATGGTATCATAGAAGAGGTGACTATATCCCATTGGAGAACATGGAGATCACCCCTTGAGTCACTTATTTTGCTGAGACCATTGAGATCACAGATTAATTTTTCAAGAGCATCCTTGATCTCTGGAAGCCCTAAAAAAGCACCTGTCCAAATTACAATGGAACAAAAGAACTTGTTTGTGGTTGTGCTGCAAAATATTCGGAGGAATCTCTAATCAAATCCGTAAATATGATCTCAACCTTAGATCGAAGTCACATCAGAAAATTATAGAGGCCCGAGAGCCTCAATGTCCAAATTTGTTCCTTTGGTCCGTGACAACAAGAAGCCCAAAGGTCCGAGTCTATACATCTTGAATGAAGAAGTTGAAAAGGCTAGTGAGTGGAGTGAAGTCGTTGTTCTGTCTCCCACTTGAAGCATGGATTTATCTAAGCTCATCGTGATCAAGTTCGAGGCCAGTGACTCATTTTTTGTTTGAGTTTGTTATATGTGAAGGGTATGCTCCTGATGTATATATGTTATGGGGAATATTTCCAAAGTTCTCACTAGTACAAATGGGGCCAAAATATGACAAATATTAGTCGAATATGTGACTTATTGGCGTCGACTATCTAACACATTGGTGCCCATCAAATCACCGTTGGAATTCTATTGAATAGTTGAAAATTTAGCAACAACTGAATATTCGATAGTACAAATGTTGATTATCTGACACGAAAAAGGTCGAAATGGTCATTAAAAATCTCGCATTTTGAAGTCAGTTTTGCGACGCTACAAAGTGTCATATATTCGATCCACCAAACATTGAATATCAAACACGTCTTCCTTCATTTCACCATCAGATATTCGACCCATAGTTTTGTCCGATTGGAAAAACCGATGGTATAGGTAAATTGTGCGACATAATTTTTATTTCTCTGATGCTCCCTTCTGCTAGCGTTGAGCGGCTTGTTCAATATATACATGTTGGATAACCTACGTCAAGTTGAATTAGTTCGACAATTTTTTTGAATATCAGATGTGTCGGTCTGTTGGTTTGGCGAACACAGGGTGACGGTGACGTGCTAGATATTCGAGAGGTGAGGATTCTATCTGATGAGAGTGTCAAACGACCGACGCTTTTGTCCGTCGGTTGCAGCGTCGATTATTCAATGAGTACGCTGACCGATAGGTGTCAAATATTCGATGACCAACCTGTGCCATAGAATATTCGAAAAAAGTTTGCGTTTAAAAAATAAAAATTAACTTTTTCACCTACTTTAATTCTTTTGTTTGTTTTGGCTCTTTGATGGAAGTTTGCATACAGTCTTGACATCAATTATTTATACAGTTCGTGTTGTATGTCTTCTCTAAGAATTATGATTTTTATATCAAATACATATGACCTCAATATAAAGTTTTCTTCAACACTTTGATGGAAGTTTGCATACATTCTTGGCATCAATTATTTATACAGTTTGTATGGTATGTATTCTATACAAAATACATATGACCTCAATATAAAGTTTGTTTGGCATGGCATGATCAGAAAAACTGCCCTAGTGTAATTGTATTTGAGTCATAAGAAAGACTATATCTTATGCGCCTACATCTTGTGTTCTTGCCTTTCGTGATTTCCTATTTACAAGAAAAAATATGATGTTTGTCTTTGAGTCGAAGGATTTCTAAGAAATTTCTACATAAAATCAATTTTATACCCATTTGTGTGCACTAGTGCAATTTCCATATCCAAGTTGGCCTATGAGACCACTATGGAAAAGGAATCAAACTATAGCCTCATAGCTTACTTAACCCAACCCAATTGTTGTCATGCTCAACAAATCTCCTCACGCCATGGCTATTGAGGGAACTCATCAATCCATCAAGCAATGATGAATTCTCATCCTCTAGCCTACACAACACAAGGAATATCCTTCCTTGTTTTTTCTCAATAGTCCCTCAAGAATACTCTTTCCTTCCAATGTTGTTAGTGTAGGCAGGGAGAATTCATTATGCTGATTACAATTGGTGGTTGTGGTTAATTTGGTAGTGCAATGTCCTAATTCTAAATTATCTAATGAGAAAATGGATAATTTAGTAGGCAAATGGGAGGATTCCTAAACAACCTAACTTCAATGATCCTCTACAACCATCCATCTCTTATCTGAGGTCTATGAATGCCTCTTCCATTGTTGATTTGGTCATTTTCATTCTTGTTGTTTGTTTGTTTATATTTATGACAATCCACATAGGAGGAATGCAATGTTCAAAACTTGGGTAGTGCTTGAACATGAGAATCGTGAATGTGAGGAATGGCATGATTGAAAATAGGAGAGTAATCATGTTTCTATCACACACAAAAACAAATGTTTTGAGCAGTAAATTAATAACAAACAATGTTACATATTTATATATCAAGGTTTTCGTCAAGATTGGTACACTATCTTAGTGACACTAACAAACTTGCTGAGAGAATATATCAACCACACTCTTAAATATGAACTAACTAGTTGGAGAAGATTTATCACATCAACTAGATCAAACAACCTCCTAAATAATAGAAACAAATAACTCACATAGAGATAAACTCTACATGACAATAATTAATAAATTAATAATAACAACCTTACAGTATTACGAAGACTTTGACATTAACAATATGACAAGTAGGGGTTAACTATTCAAATGCCCTACCTTAAGGAGTACTTGTCTCGATCTTTATCAAATATGGTCTTCATAAACATCTTGCAGGGTTCAAATTTCATCTAGTTGTGAGCTATTCCTTTGAAAGGTATAGCATCCTCAGTGTGGCCCAAGTTTCCCGTTTCATTAGACACCATTAGCACTTGCATTTTCACATAACCCTCGTAAAGATATGATGTCGAATCCTAGATCTCCTCTGAACTATTGGATGGCAATATCCACATGAATATCTCATAACCCCTATGAGGTATAGTTTCTTTGATCCTTCAACATCTTGGACTACTTGAAACAACCATACATATTGAGTGGAACCTACAGTTTATCCCTTCTAACTTTGGAGATACAATTTCTTCAGACAAAGAAATAAATTCACTAGATTCGAAGACGTTTCACTTCATTGTGATATTTTTTACCTTTGATTTTGGAGATTCATCATCATTTATTTCATAAAGGATAATGCTAGTTCATCCACTTTTTCTCACATCCAAGGCTAGATTTGGGAAACTTCTCGAGTTTTTCAATATCCTTTGCAAGGATGATTCCCATTCCAATGTGCATATGAGGTTCCATATGGCAGTGAAAAACCCATGCTCTTGGATTGTCAACAATTGGTCTTTCAAATGGAAACACCTCTTCAAAACTTCCTGACCTCGCCCTTTAGAGCATGAAAAAAATATCTACAAGGAAATCCATGATTTCCCTCAAAATTGAGTTACTGCAATGTCTTAATTATAAATAAAATAGGTCAGAATATGTATTTATTATAAATAGGGTAGGATATCCAACCTACTTAGAGATGAAAAGTGCACAATTTGTAAAACACATGGCTATAAGACACCCTCTTCGGCTTCATTGCGCACACACAACATGATATAAAATGAAAAAAAAGACATGTTTTTCTTTCTCTCCATTTTGCGCATAGTCAATGTCACTAGAAACATGGATGTGAATCTCATCTTCCTCTTGGAATTGTCCTTTTCATTGCAGAAGAAAGATAGATCAAGGTTATATGACGCTTCTTTTAACTAAAACACATTCATTAGAATTGGACTTGCTTCCATTGTTAACATATGTCCTAGCTAGTCTTTAAAAGCCACACCGACATCATCCAAACACGTTTCCTCCTCCATAAACTTATACAAGTCTTAGGATTGGGATCAACCAGATGGACAACTGCTACATGGATGCTTCATTAACCTATATGGGAACAAATGAAAACTACATTCTTAGATAAATATAAGGACTACTGTATGCCCCATAATATTAAGGATGAATTCTTTAAAATGGTAAAGAAAGAAGATGATTGAAATTATTCCCTGCAACCCTTAAAAATGCAACATTAAAATGGTTATGTGTTTAAGGATAAATTCCATAAGAACATGGGAACAAATGAAAACTACATTCTTAGATAAATGTAAGGACTATTGTATGCCCCATAATATTAAGGATGAAGTCCTTAAAATGGTAAAGAAAGAAGATGAAGTCTTTAAAATGGTAAAGCGAGAAGATGAATATCTTGAAGACTTTGTTGAAAGATTTTGCTTATAATGTTAAATGGGAAAAAATGAATTACCTAGATGAAGAGACTTTGAAATCTTTCTTATTGAAACCCATTAGAGATGAGTGGATTGATCTTCTTAATCTAATGGGTAAGGGAGACATTTCTCAGTTGTCACTTGGAGAAATTTGTGAGAAATTTGCGAGTGCTAGTAAAGAGCTACTTTCAATTCTTGAAATCACTTTTAAAAATTGTTTGGAACAATATTGTAAGATTTCTATTGTCAAAAGGCAGGAAATCTATTAAAAGAATAATGAGAATGACCTCGCAAGACCAATCTTTAGAATCCATGTCATCATAGTCCATCTAACACCACTTGTTCACTCCACGTCATGTTCACCTGTTGTCATTAGAAGCCTTGTCATCATGGGTGGTTTTTCTTTTTAACCAATATGTTTCATCCTATTAATTTTTAAAGGAGGCATTTTATTCTGAAATCATTGATTTTATCTTCTTGTTTCTATTTGTGTAGAGATATCTATGCAAAAATGTCTTGTGGAACATGACCTAGTTGGGTATGTGTGATTTGTTTGTATTCAAACTGGTACAAATTGCATGATCAAAAAAATTGCCTTAGTGTAATTGTATTTGAGTCATAAGAAAGGCTACATCTTGTGCGCCTACATCATGTGTTCTTGTCTTTGTGATATTCATATTGTCATTTATTTTATGAAAGGAACACTAACATAATCAACATATAATTTCACAAGTAAATGTTAATATAAGAGAAATCAAATTGAAGAATCTAACTCACATAATGCCGTAGATTTCTCACCATGGTATCAGAGCTAGGGCTTTGACTAGAGGGTAGAAATAATATCATTTTGGAATTATTTCTTCTCAAGGAAAAGGACTACTCTAGAAAGAATTTGTGAGGCTAAAGGCTCAATTATCCCAGACCCATACTATAGCACAAATAATAGATATATTCTCTGTTCTAGAGGACTGAAAGGATAAATTGGTAACCTAAGGCAAAACAATGAAGGTCCTAGTCTATTGTCTATTAGAAGAATCTGACTAGGTGGAAAAACAACTCTCTAGACTGAAAATCTTGGGATATAGATCAAAGTTCTGAGCACATTTGACATGCTCTGAAATCACTCCAAAAGATACAAATTATGTGTTGTTTCAGAAATTCAAGTTTTATGTTGTCCAAGAGGACCAAAATCCATTATGTGCATAAAATAAACTCAAGGTCAAGACTTATAAAATAGTCTACCACTCTCCACGTCATCATCTTGGATCAAGTATTTCACTGATATTATAGTAGTATGTCACATCAAATTTGGTGGTAAATACCTTTTGTTCTAGGCATATATATACACAATACTATTTTGAAGACTATAAGAAGTGACACCAGTCACCATAAGACCACCTTATAAGCATACATATATTAAAAGGATTCAATCATAGGAACCAAGATTTCCCACATTATTTCTAAGCATAAAGGAGACCAAGAGCGAAGGCTCATTAGGCCTATCATCTAGCTACAATCACCTTAGAAGATAAAATTTGTAGCATAAGTTATATGTAGAGTTGCAATTTCATTATTGGTATATATGTATACACAACTCAAGCCTATACAAGTTAGTGATCCAAGCAAAGCTACAAGTGTCTCTCTAGAAGATATCTACAAAGAAGTTTTGATGAAAGCAATCAATATCTTAGGACATATACACCACATAACCAAACATGAAGGACGTCTAAAGTTAGAATTCTTCACATGACATTAATAAAAGACACTATACCCCTTGAAGATAATTTTTCTGATCATTACATATAGGAGCAGGCCTAACAACAATCTCCATGATCATAAAATAAAAATATACAACCTCTAAGAAGGAACTATCTCCTTTTTTTAGTGACGGGATACTTCAATTTTTGTAGCAGTAAAGTTATGATGACAAATAATACTTCTTGCAATGACCTTCATGAAGTCCAATTCTAATCAACAGTGGATAAGACATGCATATTTATATATTTAAGCAAAAATCACCATGGAACAAACAATTAGAAGAATAAAAATTTACAAGCAAGCGATGTAGATCATGAAAACTTATGAGGAATTATCTCTAGCATCCTTAGCACCAAGACCTCATCTATCTCAGGTAAGTACTGCCTTTATATTTTATGTTTTGGTTATCCAACAACTTGTCTTCAGTTTGAAAAGGGAAACAAACTCAATGAAACAAACAAAAGCAAATGCATGTATTTATAAGATATGTATGATCAAGATTTGAGTCATCTTAGGGTTTAGAAAATATAAGATTGACAATTTCTATCCAATAGTGTAAAACCCTAGGTAACTCATGAAGAACACTAGTCATAGGGTTTGTAGAAGATATTTTTATTTCCAAAGTCAATTCCCTAGGAAAGCCCTAGGAAAGCCTATATTGACTTCACATTTTTTGGTATCGTATAGTTTGTTTTGTTGTACTTGTCATTAAGTATTGCAGGTATAAACTGTGATTCATGAGAGAGAGAACTCCAAGGAAAAAACCTTACAAGGTTTGTAAAAGGAGAAACTCTAGGTATGTCTATTTGCAAAAACTTATTTATTAAAATTATTTTAAAATTTTCCTTGTATTACTAACCATTTTATGTTTAGGATTTTGAATCATAAAAGATTCTTGTTAGGAAGATCAATCACTAGATTGAATCTAACTTTGTCATATCTCTTGTCATTTGTTAATTTTTCTGGAAACTCTAATTTTTAGGGTTCATCATAAAACTCTAATTTGTTGATGCTTAGAATATATTGTTGATAATATTGAAACCATAGGCTACATAGGGTTTATAAGTCTAAAAATATTTAGGTTTTTTGGTAATACGTTGGTAAAACACTAATCTTTTAAGTTTTGGGTCAAAAACTAAACCTTTAGGGTTGGTGAATTATTGAATCCCTATTCAAAATTGCTAAGGTTCAATGTTTGTATCCATGTGTTAGAAAATTATATATTATAGAGCAATGGAACACATAAAATATTGTAGAAATATAAACACAGAAAATGCATAAAACAAGAGACACAGATATACGTGGTTCACCCAGTTTGGGCTACGTCCACAGAGAAACAGCCAGTCCTTCCTTTTATATTATCCAACAAATTAAAGAGATACAACCTACAACAGATCCACTGTAATTCCCTCTTCCCTCTCGATCTCCTCTCTCTTCATCACTCAGAATATAAATATACATAGACGCAATACAATTCTCTCATTTATAGTGAGGGGTTGCCTTCTAGGGCAAAAAACCCTAAATTAAACATAACTTCTACCGTCAGATCTTCGCCTAATGAACAACCCAGATTGACTATGAAATTACAACATTTTACAAGGAAATTTTACATCTATTCTTAGCTTCAGGGGCATTACCCCCAATCCCCCCCCAGGGGGGCCTCCCAAAGGTCGCAACCGCCCCCCCTGGACCCTCCTTGCAGTGAATATTTTACGGGCGGCGTTGCCACCCCATTACGAACTGGGGTCCAATGCAGCAATACCTTTGAATACAGAAGACAATCAGGCTCCACATCCAACAATCTCCCACTTGGAGACTGATTATAGCAACTCCACCAATGCTTCATTTGCTGGAAAATGACTCCACTTTGGACCTGGCTGTTTCTCATCTTCTTCATCATACTTGAAGACCAATTGAAACTGAGAAAATTCTCAATTTCTCCCTAGTTACAACTTTTGTTAATTCCCAGCTTCAACCGTCCGTCTTCCAACAATGACTGTATGAAATGGTACTTGCGCTGTATATGTTTAGTCTTGGAATGAAATGCAGAGTTCTTTGCAAGATGTATGACACTCTGGCTATCACTGTATAACTTTCCCAACTCCTGCTTCTTATCCAATTCATCCAGAAACCTTTATAACCAAATCATTTCTTTACTAGCCTTTGTAGTAGCAACATACTCTGCTTCTGTTGTTGAGAGTGCAACAAAACTTTGCAAAAAGACCTAACTGACAGCTGTTCCACCTACAGTAAACAAATACCTTACTGTGCTCCTCCTGTTATCTCTATCACCTGCCATATCTGCATCAACATATCCGTGTAGAGAAATGTTTGAACCACCAAAGCATAATGCTTAATTTGTGGTACCTCTTAAATACCTAAGAATCCACTTCACCGCCATCCAATGTTCTTTTCCTAGATTGTTCATGTACATACTTACAACTCCCACTGCATGTGCAATATCAGGCCTTGTGCAAACCATTGCATACATTAAGCTTTCAATGGTTGATGCATATGGTACTGTAGACATATGAACCATTTCTTCCTGAGTTTTGGGATATTCCTCCTTACTTAATTTGAAATGGCTAGCCAAGGGGATACTAACTGGTTTTTCATTTTGCATATTAAATATTTTCAACACCTTTTCT
>APFE030179028.1:0-17023 GCA_000404065.3 Pinus taeda
AGGGTACCAAGGGAGGTACCCAAGGTAATAATGTAATAATGGGATGGGCCATAGTAATAAATAAGGTGGTTAACCCATATCATGTAAGGGACCACAAGTAGTTAGTATTAATGTAATGGGCCCATGGTATGGTATTAGTGGATGGTATGAGGGAACCATGGTAATGATCCATGGTATTGTATGTATGAGGCCTATATAGAGGCTAGAGACTCCACATGGGAGAAGTCAAGGAATTGTGTGAAGGAATATTGTATGAGCAAGCATATAGCTTGTGGAGTGTTCTCCTTCCTTAAAGAGTGAATGTGTGGTGTTGCCCTACCTTAAGGGTTTGATAATAAAGAAGCATTTCTATCTTATTTCTTGGATTTATTTCTATTGTCTTATATTTTCATATATTTTCGGGTTAGATCTACAACAAGTGGTATCATAGCACTTTCTTGGGCAAAAAAGTGGTGAATTTTTTTAAATTTTTGTAGGATTTCGGGGGCGACGAGTTTGCAGATCAGATCTGTACGTTTTGGTGCAATATCTGTAAAATCTAATTGCAGATCTGGATTCTATGTGAAAAAATACCCGATTTCAAAAAAAAAATCGATCAAATCAGACTCTATTCTTATGGACTCTACCTGTTTATTGATGGAAATATCCTGTAATGTAATTTTTTTCTTTTTATACCAGAGCTTCAGGAATTTCTTCTGTGCATTAATATTTATAGTACCCACTGATTCCATCCACGGGTATCCCAAAACAACATCCAAATTATATGTCTCTGAAGTATAAAAATCACCGTGCAACACATACTTATCCATAGAAATCTTCAAATCCTTATACACTTGGACATCATCATCATCCACCTGTGTGTTTTCAATGTGTTTTGTGGGAACTTGCAATTTTTTTGCCAAATTAACATTGATAAAATTATGCTTGCAACTAGGATTTATAGAAACAATGATCTTCTCTTTTTGAATCAATCCATGAACCTGTAATAAGGAGATATCAGCAGAAAATAACCCTTTAGGTTCCTTGGTTTCCTTCTTTCCTGTAAAAATAAAATCTTTGCTAAGCTGTGTGTCTGTCTGTGTGAGCTTATCCACAAGTTAGCTTTATGGTCAAAGTAGTCAATAAGAGCTTTTGTGAATTTGTCCCAAGTCAAGGGCCTTCGAAGGCAACGTTGATGCTTTTGCCACCATTGCAATCTTTCATTGTCCAAGTACATTTGTCCCACACTCAGCTGAGTCTCATAATCATTGATGTAATTCACTCTAAAACATTTCTCCATTTGTGCTAGCCATTTGGCTGGATGAGAGCCATCAAATGCATACAAGTCCTCCAAATTCAGATCTAGGCCCGCCATAAAAAAAATTGGCGAAAATTTGAAATTGTCACAGTTTAGTCAATATTGCTCATAATCCCTATTATAGCCTGTTTTTGGAAATGGAACAACCATTATGCATCTATCCATGTGATAGAAATCTTGATCTTGGCACTAGAATTTCATATTTGCACTGCAACTCTCCCGCTGTCCCCAAAATTTCTGCAAAAAGAGCTGATTTTAAATCAGCGATATCTCCCTCATCCGGACTCCAATTCGACTAATTTTTTTTTTGAAATTAGGTATTTTTTCGCAAAGCTTCTAGATCGACAATTAGATTTTACAGATCTTGTACCAGGACGTCTAAATCTGCACCGCAAACTTGCTGCCCTGAAAAATTGTCTGCAACCCCACTGATTTTTAAATCAGTGATATCTCCTTCTTCCGGACTCCGATTCGATCGATTTTTTTTTTTTGAAATTGGGTATTTTTTCACATAGAATCCAGATCTGCAATTAGATTTTGCATATTTTGCACCAAAATGTACATATCTGATCTGCCAACTCGCTTCCCCCGAAATCCTACAAAAATTAAAAAAAATTCTCCACTTTTTTGCCCAAGAAAGTGCTCTGATACCAATTGTTGTAGATCTGACCCAGAAATAATATAGATCTGATAAGAAAATATAAGATAATGCAAATAAACCGAGAAATAATATGAAATGATTCTTTATTGATCAAACCCTTAAGGTAGGGCAACACCATACATTCACTCCTTAAGGAAGGAGAATACTCCACAAGCCATATGCTTGTACATACAATAATCCTTCACTATATTTCTTGACTTCTCTCCATGTGGAGTCTTTAGCCTCTATATAGGCCTCATACATGCAATACCATGGATCATTACCATGGTTTCCTCATACCATCCACTAATACCATGGGCCCATTACATTATTACTAACTAATTGTGGTCCCTTACATGATATGGGTTAACCACCTTATTTATTACTATGGCCCATCCCATTATTACATTGTTACTTTGGGTACCTCCCTTGGTACCCCATATTATCCCCCCTAGGTATATAACAACTGTAGTGCAAAATATGCAATGGTTTCAAAAGTCCCTTACGAAGGCTGGGGCCTTAACATTTATACACCACAAGGGCCCTAGCTGGCCTCCTAAATCTATGGGACTTGGCTGTCCAAACTGTGAGTAGACAGCCCCTTCCAAAATCTGCTTAGTTGCCTTCTAGATCCGGTTTTGGTGGCCTTTGGAGCTCGGAGTTGGGGGTTAAGATCCCGAGGAAGGGCTATTTAATGCCATAGACAACCCCCCTATGAATCCCCACCTCAAGCTTGGCTGTCTTCTAGCCCATGATTGCTCGGTTTTGCTCCAACATGTGTCAAAAAACCTGAAATGAGCACGTGTTAGCCACCTAGGAAGAGTGACTACCCTTATTCGTACAAATGGCATAAACATACTGAAAAATAATGCATAAGCTATGAAAAATGAAGGATTGAACAAGAACTGAATAAGGATAATTAGGCCAAATGAGCCCAACAAGTTACCAAATTTGGGGCTCATCATCACCCCCTGCTAAAAGGGTTGCTCATCCTCTAAGCAACTAGTCCAGCTCCTTGTCTTTCATTGCTTTAATCGCCACCCTCACATCCCAGGCTTCTGAAGTAGTATCCTCCTCATTGTCATGGAATCTGGCCTTCCTTTCCACCTCTTCCCACTGCTTATGCTCTTCTTCTTCTGTGCCTCCTTCTAACAATCCCAAAAGCAAAGGTGGACTTAGCTTGAGGCCTATCCAGCAGGCCTGGAGGTTCTGCATAGGCTTCTTGTAGAGAGGCACTTGTGCCAAGGCCTCCCTCATTCTAGTTGGAGTGTGATATTCCCTGATTTTGAGGTTGTGGGACAATGTGTTCCACCTACGGGTGCAAGCATGAACACAATTGTCCCCTAATAATCGCTCCATATCCTCAAAGTGTGTTATGGCCTGAGCCTGCCGATCCATGTACTCTAATAAAGCCTGAGAGTTGGTTGTTAGGTGCTGTTGAGCGGATATCAATGATGTGGGGTCCCTTGGCTCTGCTTCAATCAGCAGTGGTTCATGTAGTTCTCGGTCCATGACATTTCTGACCTCTGCCGCTCTCTTTTCTTCGTGGTTTAACCATGAGGTCATTTCCATCAGCTGCATGTCCCCTACTGTTGTGTTGGGGTCCCACGAGGTTATGTTTGGAAGGGCCAAATTATGAAGGTAAAACTGTGAAAGCTTAGCCTTATCTTTCGATGAACTGCTGTTACATAAATCCATGAACTGCCAGGGGTTTTGGATTTGGGAGATACCCCTCTGTTCCAATGTGTTGATTTGGAATTGCAGCCACTGATCCCTTAGGTATAGGCCATAGGATTTGGTCGGCTGCCTACATTGCAGAGCTTCCATTGCCCAACTGGCCATGCAGGCCAGTTGTGCCTCCTTTTCTTGCATCTGCTGTTTTAGAGATTGTATTTCTATTCCTGCCTGCAATTCCCTTTCTTGTAGTTGCCAGTTTAGTTCCTCAAGATCAGCTTCCATTCCTTCTTTTCCTTGAGGTTCTGTTGTGGTGTCCTTGGCTGCTGTGTCCTCTTCCTTCCTCTGTCCCTATAGCTGTAGCTGCTGTCTAAGCAGCTCATTCTCTTCTCTTAACTTGGCCTGTTGGGAGCTTTCCACATGCTATACTCTTGCCAATTCCCTTTGTGTTTCCTTGAGCCTTTCCTCTAGAGGCCCTATATCTACTACCCCCTTGGATTTAGCGATCCTCATCCAAGTGTGGGTTCGTACTCTTTCTTCCTCCAGTGCTAGAAACAGTGGCACTGTGAATTTTTGAGGAATAATTTTACCGGCCTCCAAAAAGTTATAATAAGAGCCCAGGCTGGGCTAGGGGCTTGGTTGCATGATGACATCGGTCTTCTCCTCCTCCTGTGATGACTTGGCTGCTCTTTCCTCCATCTGCTCAATTTCTTTCAGCCTAGCCAAATTTTCCTGTAGAACATCCTCGGCATCCTGTAGAGAGGCTTTCGAGTTCAATTTCTCCATCCTTTCCCTTCATGAGGATGTTTTCGGGCTCCCCTGCTCATAAGTAATGGATGCCTTGGATGGGGACCTATCCTTTGGTGTGGTAGGGGTATCCACAATTGTGATTGGCTCTTTTGATGGAGGCTGGGGTCCGCCAGTCTTAATCCTCACACTCCTTCTTGATTTAAAATACAGAGGAGTCTCCCTCTTTCGTTTTTCCTTCGGCTTGGGAGAGGTACTTAGGGTGGCCAGCACAGCTGCTGCCTCCCTAGCTAGAATTTCAGCCGATTTCTCCTTCTACTGTCCTTTTTTCGGACTTCCTGTAAAAAGTCCTGTAGTGGCTAGTTTCTGGCTTCCTGTAGAAGCTGTTTTTAAACTTCCTGTAGAAATAGCCTTCTGGTTTCCTGTAGAAGCAGATGGCACTGTTTTAGCCTGCTTGGCTAAGGGTGCTTTTTCCTTTAGCTTGGCTGAGGTTGCCTTAGGGGTGCCCTCACTGGCTTGGACTTTCTCAGTCCTTTCTACCCTGCTCTGTAGTCTTTTCTCCCTGGGTGTTGGTGTAATTTTACCACCCCCTATTTTGGCAACTTAGCCTTTTTCTTGTGTTCCTTTTTGTTCTTTCTTTGGTGTTTTGCCTGGGGTTTCTTGTCCCTTAGCTTTCTTCTCTGCCTGAGTGTGCTCCTTCTCCTCGGTGCTGGAGGAAGTGAGCTCCTCGGCCAAAACTTGGATGTCATCATCCTTAGACATATTCCGAAAAAATTCCCAAGAGAGAGGGACAGTGTAAGTGTGGAGTGCATCTTCCACGAGGAGCTTGATAAGCCCATGATGGGCTTGCTGGTCTGGTGTCCCCTCTCTCAGTTTGGTGGCACACTCAATCATGGATTGCAGGAGGAAGTAAGGAGTGCTCAATTTTTGTTCTGAGGGTAGGTCCATTTGGTGCTTGAGTTATGTGAGCAACCGGAAATGATAGCCATACACGATGCTAAATCGCCCCTCACACATAATATACTTCATAATTTGGAGGCTGAATTCACTCCAGAACGGTTGTAGGCTAGTTCTTCGAACTCCATTCTTATCCTCTAAAAATTGTTCCTCTGGCAAGAAGAACCCTTTTTTAGCTTTCTGGCCCAATTTTCTCTCCTCCTTATCCTAGGGTAACCCCATCGGTAGATCAGTTACTCTGCTAATGAGTTGTGGGGTGAGTCTGAGGGTCAATCCTCTGAAGTTGACAACGGCCAATGTCTTTGACTTCGGCTTCAAGGACCTTAGGAATTCTTCTGTAATTTCATCATCGTGACCTTGAAGCTTGTCACAGAATGACATCCAGTGTGCATGGGAAAACAAGTCCACCACCTCAGGGGTTTCCCATAATTTCTTGGAGTCTGAAGGTTCTTTTCTAATGAACCCTCCCGGCATGGTAAAAAAATCTTTTTTTGTTTGTGTTTAAGCAGACGGGGAATTCTAGGTGTGTTTCCTTCTCAGAGCGTTAAAAAAACAGTAACTTTGTATCAATTCCCCTGTTATGAACTTGCCTGCTCGTGTACAGAAGGAGGACTTCTGGATTTCTCTACACAGAGCACAGAGCTACGTCTCCATTATACACACCGTCATATAAAATTCACAATTTTTCACCGGTGAGCCTTGACAGTGTCTCAATTTTTCTACAGGAGGGATTTTAATTCAAGAATCGTGGAGAAAATCTCGCATGCAGTCCACGAAGAAAATTTCAGGTAGCGATAAGAAAACGGCTTTTGAATTCACAGACAAACTTGCATTCACATTTTCCCTATCCCCTCAACACGTCAAATTCACCACCTTTTGAATTATTTGCATGGGAAAGTTATGTTCAGGCCTACCTCACTGAGAATTGCCACCCTCGACGTGAACAGTCCAAGCTTCTTCGTATTATGGGTTTCCTGTAGCGCAGCTTCCTGTAGAAATCGTTTACGGATTCTGGAGGACATTACGGTCGATCTGGACGAGTCTGAGTGGCAGCAGGACGTTGGAACAGACCGAGAACTCGGGCTAACAACTTGTAGAGGAGGAGGACACGTACTCAGCTGCAAAACGGTTGTGAGTGTAAATGATTGCAGTGTATCATAAGTTATTCGACCGGTTGATTTTGAATTGTTGCGGAATTCATGGCGCGGGGGTGAGCTATCCCGGTCGATCTGCTGGCCGACGTCACAGCCATCATTCCTTGGCGTGTCCCTAACCGCCGAATCCTTCCCTCTGCATTCACCACCACCATTCCTGTCATACTACCGCTTCTCCCCGACTGGACACTTCCCACGTGTCAATTGCCCATCTTTTCGACATAACCAAGCCCATTCGGATCCTACGAGGCCGTCTGACTGGATGTGGTGGCTAGTTGAATGGCTACCAAACTTGTTCAATCCGTCCATTCTCACAGTCATGCACATTTAGAGTATAGCTTATGTAATTTGACGAAATAAGGTTAGTCACTTACCTGTGCGGCCGTGGACGTGGTTTTTCAGGTTTCGGGACGAGTAATGTTGGATCTGCTTGCTGCTGCTTTGTGCACAAGTATTGCAGCTCCTCTTCATTGGCTGCTGCTAGCTACGAGACCTTGAGACCTGATTTTCTGGTGGTGAATGCTGCATGCACCGGCTTCATGAGCTGCTAGTGTCTCCATGGTATGTGCTCTAGCCGGATTAGCTGCTACAAGATTCCTGTAGGACATCCTGTAGTCGTTTCTCCTCCTGGGGTGCATGCTGAAATAAATGAAGTCGCATTCACAGGTGAAGGGTCCTGAGGTCGCCTTGACAGGTAAAGTGTGCGAGCCTCTGCATGCTTTATTTCCCACTTAGAAAAAAAAAAAAATTATCTGAGAAAACAGGGTTCTGGTATGACTGTGCAGGTATATTCGACCAGATGGCAGCAATGGCGGTGAAAGGAGGTGAAACAAGTGGAGGATGGAAGAAAAGAGTATTTGCATGCCTCCTCAACAGACTTCAAGCTTCAAATCCTTCTCCATAATCGATTTTGGCCTGCCCAAAGGCTCTACAGGATGTTTCCTATAGAAATATAGAACTTCCTGTAGAAAGTCTTGTAGCTTCTTAAAGAAGGTTAAACCATGACCAGATTGTGTCCGAACCTTGGAAAAAATGAGTGTTCATGGAGGGAGTGTATGTGAGGTTGCCTGGTAGCTTGGTAGGGACCCTTTTCCTTGAGTTGAGAGGCCTCCTTTTTGCATTGTGTTCCTGCAACCTGCAACAATTCCTAGAGATTAAACTTGTTTTTTCTGTTTCTTCCTTCTTCTTTTTTTTCTTTTTCTTTTTTTTTGTTGTTTTTTTGTTGTTTTTTTTTCTCTCTTTTTTTTAAGAGACAGCAGGGGCACCTCAATGAGGTTTTCACCCCTACTATTTGCCTTGGGCGCCTCAGAGAGGTTTTCACCCAAGGATCTTTTTATTCCAATTCTTTTTTTCAGAGAGACAGCAGGGGCGCCTCAATGAGGTTTTCACCCCTACCATCTGCCTTGGGCGCCTCAAAAAGGTTTTCACCCAAGGATCTTTCTTTCTTCTTCTTCTTCTTTTTTTTTTTTTAATGATTCTCAGGGTGTGCCCAAAACAGAGGCAGAACCCTTCTCTGTGACCAGCACTGATTTTTCCACAGTTTTGATGAACTCTTGCCTCGAAAGAGGTTTCCTATAGATATTTAGTCGATGCCCATTGACGAGCATGGGGATGGCTTCTTCATCAATGGTCTGGATAAGGACAGAACCATTGTCATTACACTTCTCCACTGCATATGGTCCTAGCCATCTTGTCCTCAGCTTCCCTTTGAAATCCTTATGTCTGGAATCATACAACAACGCCCAATCTCCCAGCTGGAATTGTTTTTCACTGAGGTGTCGGTCATGCCATAGCTTCCTCTAAATTTGAACCACTTCTGAGTGGAGGAGGGCCTACATTTGGTGTTCATCTAACCCATTCAACTGCAATAACCTTTCTTGTTGAGCATGGTTGAGATCTAGGTCCAGCTGAGCTACCATCCTCAATGTGTTGTACTCAAACTCGATTGACAGCAAAGCTCTCTTCCCATAGACTAGCTCATAAGGTGTGAAACTGGTTGTGGTCTTCCAAGTGGTGTTGTAGGCCGAAGTGGCCTCAACCAGGCGATCTGCCCAATCCTTTCTGCTGTTGCTTACCACCTTAGTCAAAATCCCTTCTAATGCTCTATTGGTGACTTCCACCTGCCCATTTGCTTGAGGATGATATGGGGTGGAAGTCCTATGCTTGATCTTGTGATGAGCAAGCAAGTCTTCAATTAAGTTGGAGGTGAACTGGCTTCCTCGATTGGTGACTAACTCTCTTGGGTAGCCAAATTTGTAGAAGATGTTTTCTCTTAAAAACTCAGCCACCTTTTCTTTTGTTGTTGCTTTGATTGCCTTGGTTTCTGCCCACTTTGTCAGATAGTCTGTGCACACAACGATGTAAGACCTTTTCCTTGAAGGAGGGTTGATAGGACCCACAAAATCCATACCCCACTTCTCAAATGGCTCAAGAGTCACTTGAGGTTGGAGAGGCATTTCGTCCCTTGGAGTCGGTTTCCCCATCCTTTGGCATCGGTCACATTGGCTAATATATCTTCTGACATCTTGATGAAGAGTGGGCCAATAGTAACCTGCCTGTAGAATTTTGAAGGCAGTCCTCTTGGCTGCAAAATGTCCTCCACAAGGCCCATCGTGACAGGTTAGGAGGATGTCAAAGACTTCCTCCTCTCTTACACAACGCCTTAAGATCTGATCGAGGCCAAGTTTGAAAAGGTTGCCTCTGATCCAAGTGAATGGGACACTCTTCCTCATGATTTTGCTCTTCTCCTTTGAGGATAGATGTGGAGGGAACTGTGCTGAGACCAGATAGTTTGCTATATCAGCAAACCATGGAGAGAGTACTGAGATAGCAAACAGATGTTCATCTAGCATCTGGTCATCCACTGTTCCTTCTTCACCTGCAGGCAAATCCAAACTAGACAAGAAGTCAGCAACAACATTTTCTTTACCTGGTTTGTCAACGATGGTCAAATCAAACTGCTGCAACAAAAGTAACCATCTAATAATGCGAGCATTCACATCAGGCTTATTCATTAAATATCTAATTGCAACATGGTTAGTATGTACAAATGTGTGATAGCCAGTGATGTAGTGTCGGAACTTGTTCAGGGAATGGACCACGGCCAGGAACTCTTTCTTAGTTACAGTATAATTCATTTCTGCCTTGGATAAGTTTTGCTGACAAAGTATATGGCATATGGAAGTTTTTCTTCAACTTGTCCTAAGGCCACCCCTATGGCTTTGTCCAAGGCATCAATGTGGATGTGGAAAGGTAGGGCCCAGTTTGGGCCTCTCAAAATTGGGGCGGACACCAACTTATCCTTTAATTCATTCAGAGCCCTCTAACAGTCGTCAGTCCATTTAAACTCAACATCTTTTGCTAAGAGGCTAAACAATGGTGAGGCTAGTTTACTGAAGTCTTTAATGAATCTTCTATAATATCCTACTAAGCCTAGGAAACTCCGAACATCTCTTACCTTATGAGGAGGTGGAACCTTTTTTATGATAGCAATTTTATTGGGATCCACCTGTAATCCTTGGCGAGAAATGGTATGACCTAACACGGTCCCTTCAGTCATTAGGAATTCACATTTTTCAGGGCTGAGGGACAGGTTCATCTCAATGCACTTGCTCAAAACTTTTCCCAGGTTGGACAAGGCTTCTTGGAAGCTAGACCAGTAAGGAGTAAAGTCATCCATATAGATTTCCACCGAATCATGAACCAACTCGAAAAAGATGCTCAATACAGCTCTCTGGAAAGTGGCAGGGGCATTGCATAGCCCAAAGGGAAGGACTTAGTAGGCAAAGGTACCCCATGGACAAGTGAAGGTGGTCTTATCTTGGTCCTCTGGGCTGATTTGGATCTGATTATACCTGCTGAACCCATATAGGAAAGAGAAAAACTTCTTCCCTACCAGTCCATCCAACACTTGATCTATGAAAGGTAAAGGGAAGTGTTCTTTCTTGGTGGCTTTGTTTAGTTCTCTGTAGTCCACACAGATTCTCCATTTCCCATTTTTCTTGGGTACCAACACCAGAGAGGAAACCCATTCACTGTCCGAGATGGGGTAGATGAATCCTGCATCCAACAACTTTTGCATTTCTTCTTTAACAATGTCCTTAAGGGCTGGATTTATTCTCCTCTGAGGATGCCTGACTGGTTTACAGTCCTCCTTAATGTAGATATGATTGGTACAAACCGAGAGATGGATTCCTTTCATTTCCTTGTAGCTCCAAGCAAAAGCCTCCAAATGGCAGGTCAAGAGGCTACATAGCTCCTTTTCCTGAGAGGGAGAGAGAGAGGATCTGATCTTTAAAGTCCTTTCAGGGCCAAACTCCACATTCTTAACTCTGGGAGTGGTCGGATCAGTTGCACATAGGTCCACTAAAGCATTGGCTTGGGTATCTTCCACCAACTCTTCCAAGGATAGTGCACCAGGGGGAGAATTTTGGATTAAGTTCTCAATCAAATCATCCTCGGTTTGAGGACCTCCCCTGGTGGCCTCTACTGTGCATAATGGTGTAGAGTAGACCTCATCCTCTTCTCCTTCTTCCAACCAGAGGGGTAAGTCATGTTCTAGCAGAGATTGGGCAGGAGGGTATATGACCAGCTGTTTGGACATAGGCCCATTTTTTATGGTCATGCTTCCTGCTTGACATCTGATGTAAGCATCCGCAGTAGCCAGCCAAGGCCTTCCCAAAATGAGGGGATATCCAATGAGTTTTTCCTTTGGCTGAAGGACCAAAAAGTCCACAAGGTACTCCCAGGAGTCAACAGAGACCAAGACATCTTCCACAATCCCTTCGGGAGTCACGGTGGAGCGGTCTGCTAATTGCAGCACTGTTGAGGTCTTCCTTAAGGAACTCTGAAGGTTGAGCTTAAGCATGGTGTCCCTGGTCATCACATTAATAGCGGCCCCTAGATCAATCAAGGTGTGGGGTATGATGGTGCCATTGATGTGGACATCAACTAAATACTTTGGACAGATTACTTGCCCCAACATGAGATCGGACAGTTATCCTATGACATTGATGGTTGAGGCATCTCTCTTTCACCTGCCTGGGTGCCTGAAACACTTCTCCTGGAGAAGTGGTATTTTCACACACAACTGCTTGAGTTCTCCCAGAAGCTCATTCTCTTCTGGGTTGGGTTGTGTGGTTACTGTGAGTCGCTCAGGAAAGGGTGGAATGGCTTGGGGTTCACTTTCCTGTTTCTCTTCCTCCTCCTCTAAGGGAGGAGGTTGGCGCTCTGGAAGGACCTTCCCAGATCACAGGTTGATCTCCTGGATCTCCACAACATAGGTAGGGCATGTTGCCTCCCCAGTATATACCTGTTGGGCCTGTCTGTTGTTGGGGTTCGGGTTCGGTTGAGCAGGCATCTAGGGTTGTCATGGAGGAGCAGGAGGTAATGGTTGTGGTTGAGCCGGCAGTAGAGGCAGAATGGTGGGAGGAGTGTTGTACTGGGGCCTCCACCCCAGTTGAGGTGCATTCCACTGAGGTTGTGGCTGGGCATGAGAGTGAAACGAATGAGAAGGAGGTTGAGTATGGTATGGAGATGGATAAGACCACGGAGGAGGTGCGGACCAAGAAGGATGAGCAGGGGGTCCCCAAGAAGGTATATGAGCGGATTGGTTGGGGTTATAATAAGCTTGGGATGTCCCTTGCATCCTCTGCTGGTAAGGTCTGGGTCCATGTGGCCTCCTTTGGTTGAGGAAGTAGAGAGGTTCAGTAGCCACCTCAGTCCCTAGGTACATGGCTTTAAATCCAGGTAAGGTAGAGCATTGGTTAGTGGGTTGGTCTTCCTCACAAACGAAACATACCTCTACTGAGTGCAATGGGCACTCATTCTTGGGATGCCTCCTCGTGCATCTAGGACAAAAAATGGCCAAAGCCCTCTCAGCTTCTTCTTTCTTTTGCAGAATTCGGAAGGTATCAAGTTGCATGGCAATAGTCTGTCTCATCTTACTCTTAAGGTCTTCCATCTGGTTAGCAAACTCATGCTTGGAGAAAGTGGTACTAGCTGAAAGATGATTCCCCCTACCTCTCTTCCGGGCCACCCTAGAATGGTTTCTAAACACGGTCTTTATGTCCTCATAAGGTAGTTGGTAGATTTCTCCTCCAGCCAGTATGTTAAGGGTGTCTAGAAGGTCTTTAGGGACTCCTCGGAGCAGAACCAACTTCAGAGATTTCGGGTCAAGTGTGCATCTAGCCTATTTATAACTGAGTTGGAACCTTTCCTCATAGTCTTCTAAAGAGTCATCGCTTCCCATGGTCATCCGAAAGATTTCTCCCTTAGTTTCCTTGGATCTACAGTAGTTCCGGTATTTGGCATTGAAAGTTTGCTGCATCTGAGCCCAAGTGGTGATACTGTATCTAGGTAACCCCATGAACCAGCGTAATGCTGCGTCCTTGAGGGTAGAAGGAAATAGTCTCAACTTTTGTTCATCCTCAGCATAGTCATAAGTTCGACAAAGGACAACAAACTCAAACAGGAAGGTATCGGGGTCTTCAGTAGTTAGTCCATGGAAGTGAGGTAAAGCGGAGGGGCTTATGTTTTTCATTTTCATGTCTCCATTGGTCTCTCGGATGGGAAAGGCACCTTCTATTCTCTCATCTTCTCTTCTACCATTTCGGTTTTCAGCCATGGCTTTAGATGGTGTGTTCTCTAACTTTTCTTCTGTTATAGGATCTTCGTATATCTCAGGAGGTTCACCTATAGGTTCTCCTAGCTCACTGTCACCAGAGAAGAGAGAAGGTTGACTCAGTGATGTGGTGGGGGTGTTGGGTAAGAATTTGTCGGTTTTACCTCTGTTCCTACGAGGCATGAAATGGAAAGACTTTTGATTGCTTTTGTTTTTTTCTTCTAGTACCTGCAAAACTAAAATAGATTGAACTGCAACTATCTTGCTGAAATGAAAATGTGGAATTGAAATGAAATCAGGAAAGGACTAATCTATTTTGCTCAATTGAAATTGCAGGAATGAAATGCTAAGCTACACTTGCAGAATTGAAATTGCGGAATTGAAATGCTAAGCTACGCTTGCAGAATTGAAATCGCGGAATTGAAATGCTAAGCTATTCTTGCATAATTGAAAGGATAATCTATGAAAGCAGGAAATGTCTCCTCTACTTTTGCGGAAATGAAATTGCAGAATGGAAATGAAATAAACTACTTAGCAGAAGGTTGTAGGAGAAAATAGAAGAAAAGTAACAATCACCAATACTCTGACGCTTCCTCGGAAACGGCGCCAAAAAGATGGTGGGCTCCAGTATTTCAGCAATAATGTTGTAACTCCTGGGACTCCCTTCTTTACTTTTATCAACCCAGTAGTTGGTAACAAACTTGGAAGCGATGGTGCTGTGTGCACAAGTACTAGCTCTTGTCGTAGCTATCACTTGGTCAGCTGGCACAAGTCCGCTAGGAGCTTAAGCCAACTTCTATGAGCTCTTAGAAGAATCTTTTTAATTGATGGATGAAAGCTAACTCGAAGAAAGCTAATTTATTTGCGAAAAGAGATTGAAAAACTGAAGGAAAGTGCAAACCCTAGCAAACCCTAATTCTATCAGCTAGTCCTACTGATGCAAAGATGAGAATGAAAACTACTGAAATAGATGCCATTACTTCTATGAAGGTAAAATACATGTGCCTAGACTACCTCTGTCCTAAGAAAACATCTTTTTGTATTTTTTATTAAGTTGTCAGTTTCATCATGCATATGCTTTCACTGTTCTTTACTGTGCAGGGGTGGATCAAGGAGGAGAAATGCTTGGAAAAGGTTGGGAAGGTTCAGAGAAGGTCTAAGGAGTCCCTAACACCCTTCCAGATAGTTTCACAAAGTTTGGCTATCAAGAAACCTCATTTGTGAGCTTCTACAGGAAGTTTGCAGGGGTTCTACAGGATGTTCAGGAATTTCTACAGGATGTTCAGAAATTTCTACAGGATGTTTAAAAATTGGATTCTAGAGGATGGGTGAGTGAGGGAAGATGCATGAATGGATAGGGAGGTAGGATAGGGGCCTGGAATGACCCAAGGACTGGTGGATGGAGAGGTGAGAAGGTGTAGAAGGCTGGCGTGGCTTAAAGAAGGCTGAAACAATGATTGCGCAAGAAGGTAGGGTTGCGTGGGCAAAAGGACAGGTGTGAGATGAGGAACCTAGCTAGGAGATGGAACAGTTGGCTCTGATGAAGCTTAAGTGGATGAGAGAGTGGTAGAGATTCCCTGCACAGTGTGCATTCAACCGAATCAACAAAGTCTTACAAATAATCAGAGTCCTAGCCAATCTAATCTAACTGTCAATAAAACGAATGAACAACAACTTATTTGGAAAGAAAACCATGTACATCAATCATGCAAAGAAACATTTCAGAGATCTGAACCCATAACTAACTTCTGCAAATGAAAACAATACACTAAGGATTGCATGGTCAAGCAAACTAGTGTTTTTGTTGGGATAGCACGGTTTCTTCAATTCCAGCCCCTGATCCAATAAGGATGAGGTGAAACCGAGAGTGTTGTTGACCCTTTTCTTGGAGATTTTTTTCCCTGTTATTATCCTACCAATCTATTTTCAACATTTGAAGCAATTCTATTCATAAACAGTGATCTATCTAATCAACACAACTAAATCTGCCTAACAGAAATACGTTTCAATGCATAAAAGAAAAACAACGATGCATAAAGGAAGGTAACAGTACAAAAAGGAAGCCCTAGGCTCTCAGGTTGGGCCCAACTCTGAGAGCTATGGCCCCTATAGAAAACTCAGAGTTGATATAAAATCAGACTGCTTCTCATTATCAAAAAATAGTCGTAAGTCAAGAGTTATGCCAAAATGGCTACAAGATAACAAGCTAAAGCTAATAGCACTGTAGTGCTAAATATGCAATGGTTTCAAAAGTCCCTTACGAAGGCTGAGGCCTTAACATTTATACACCACGAGGGCCCTATCTGGCCTCCTAAATCTATGGGACTTGGTTGTCCAAACTGTGAGTAGACAGCCCCTTCCAAAATCTGCTTGGCTGCCTTCTAGATCCAGTTTTGGTGGCCTTTGGAGCTCGGAGTTGGGGGTGAAGATCTTGAGGAAGGGCTATTTAATGCCATAGAAAACCCCCCTACGAATCCTCACCTCAAGCTTGGCTGTCTTCTAGCCCATGATTGCTCATTTTTTCTCCAACATGTGTCAAAAAACCTGAAATGAGCACGTGTTAGCCACCTAGGAAGAGTGACTACCCTTATTCGTACTGTAAGAACCTGATTCCTATTATTAGAGCCTCAATCTATTTAAACACTAACAGATCTATTTTTTTTTTATTTGCAAGTAATAAAAGGAGCTTGCTGACCTTCTCACAAAGCTTTAAACATTTAACATCTTATCATTTTATCATAAGCAACGTAGATTAAGGTGAGCATTCCATTGATATCAACCTAACAAGAGTAGTCCATGGAAAAATACCTGTTCCGGCGGTTGATGATGATACCTTTGTCTTATAGCTCCAGCTGAACGCTCCTTCTCACTGACCCAACCGGATTTACCTCCCAGCCAACTAGGAAACAAATTCCTAGCCCAGGAAACCTCCACAGGTTCCCTAGCCCTCCGTGCCCAAGTCCAACCAGATATAGTGTGTCCTCAAGAAGAACGTGCAAAACTAGATACAATACTTT
Organism: Pinus taeda; assembly: GCA_000404065.3. Classification (NCBI taxonomy): domain Eukaryota; kingdom Viridiplantae; phylum Streptophyta; class Pinopsida; order Pinales; family Pinaceae; genus Pinus; species Pinus taeda. The sequence continues at coordinate 16,109 of APFE030179028.1, forward strand.
CCTCCTCTCAAACCCAGGAAACCTCCATAGGTTTCCAAGGTCTCCCCAAAATCATAACAAGTTCAAAACAATCACAACCAACCCCCACAATCATAAGCAAAACCTCCCAAAACTCCCCCTTTTCTCCCTTCCCCCTTCCCTTTTTATACCCTCCTTCCCTTCTCCATCTCAAACACCTCTCATTAATGTCATTCACTTCTCACCCATCCCTATAGTTGACTTCTCTTCTCCCAAGTAAGCTAGGAGTACATTTGGAAATGTGAGATGAATATAAAATTGAGAATTTAATGGGAAGGATCATGTCTTCTCCCAAGTAAATCTGAAAGGTACATTTGGGAATGTGAAAGCAATATATATATATATTGATGATAAGATGGAGAGGACTATGTCTTCTCCCAAGTAAATGTGAAGGTACATTGGGGAATGTGAGATGTAATTACATGGAGAGGACCATGTCTTCCTTAATGAATGTGAGGGTACATTGGGTAATGTGAAATGAATACATATATTATGAAATAATGGAAGGAGACCATATCCTACCTAATATTCAATTTGAGAAGGTAAGTGGGGAATTTGAATAATGGAAATCATGAATTTTATATTAGAACAATATTTCTCAATATTTTTAGATAATGTAAACATTAACAAAATTTGTAGGATAAGATTTAAGTGGGGCATTACATACACCCCTCCTTCAGAAAACTTTGTCCCGTAGTTAGAATGAAAATATGCAAGGAGTTGAAAGCATAGCAACCGGAGAGAGTTACAGCAATGAAATCGGATAAGTATGACAATGACATTTCTTCCCATCAAGAGTCTCCAACTGATCTATATCCTCCTATCCACCCTGGCCTACTTCCGTTCCCACCCTATCCGTCCTCTGCTGCTTTATCAGTGGCAACAGCCATACTAACC